>CANNZV010000758.1:287715-402018 GCA_947561585.1 Caprella mutica
CGTCTACTAGTCAGTTAATGGTTCTCGAGTTACCTGTACTACCAGTAGGTACATATATGCTTCAGAAGTACACTTCGCTATTTTGAAGGACACTCAATGCCAAGACTAGAGGCTACAACGTAATTGTGAACTTTTTACATTTTACTGCTCGCTAATATTGACTTAGATATGGCACTATCTACACTGAGATATGACACTATCTACACTTAGATATGGCACTATCTATTCTGAGATATGGCACTATCTATACTGAGATATGGCACTATCTATACTGAGATATGGCACTATCTATACTGAGATATGACACTATCTATACTGAGATATGACACTATCTATACTGAGATATGACACTATCTATACTGAGATATGGCACTATCTATACTGAGATATGACACTATCTATAGTGAGATATGACACTATCTACACTGAGATATGGCACTATCTATACTGAGATATGGCACTATCTACACTGAGATATGGCACTATCTATACTGAGATATGACACTATCTACACTGAGATATGACACTATCTATACTGAGATATGGCACTATCTACACTTAGATATGGCACTATCTATAGTGAGATATGACACTATCTATACTGAGATATGACACTATCTACACTTAGATATGGCACTATCTATAGTGAGATATGACACTATCTATACTGAGATATGACACTATCTATACTGAGATATGGCACTATCTATACTGAGATATGACACTATCTATACTGAGATATGGCACTATCTATACTGAGATATGACACTATCTATACTGAGATATGACACTATCTATACTGAGATATGACACTATCTATACTGAGATATGGCACTATCTATACTGAGATATGACACTATCTATAGTGAGATATGACACTATCTACACTGAGATATGGCACTATCTATACTGAGATATGGCACTATCTACACTGAGATATGGCACTATCTATACTGAGATATGGCACTATCTATACTGAGATATGACACTATCTACACTGAGATATGGCACTATCTATACTGAGATATGACACTATCTATACTGAGATATGGCACTATCTATACTGAGATATGGCACTATCTATACTGAGATATGACACTATCTATACTGAGATATGGCACTATCTATACTGAGATATGACACTATCTATACTGAGATATGACACTATCTATACTGAGATATGACACTATCTATACTGAGATATGGCACTATCTATACTGAGATATGACACTATCTATAGTGAGATATGACACTATCTACACTGAGATATGGCACTATCTATACTGAGATATGGCACTATCTACACTGAGATATGGCACTATCTATACTGAGATATGGCACTATCTATACTGAGATATGACACTATCTACACTGAGATATGGCACTATCTATACTGAGATATGACACTATCTATACTGAGATATGGCACTATCTATACTGAGATATGGCACTATCTATACTGAGATATGACACTATCTATACTGAGATATGGCACTATCTATACTGAGATATGACACTATCTATACTGAGATATGACACTATCTATACTGAGATATGGCACTAGCTATACTGAGATATGACACTATCTATACTGAGATATGACACTATCTATACTGAGATATGGCACTATCTATACTGAGATATGGCACTATCTATACTGAGATATGACACTATCTATACTGAGATATGACACTATCTATACTGAGATATGACACTATCTATACTGAGATATGGCACTATCTATACTGAGATATGACATTATCTACACTGAGATATGGCACTATCTATACTGAGATATGGCACTATCTATACTGAGATATGGCACTATCTATACTGAGATATGGCACTATCTACACTGAGATATGGCACTATTGTAACTAACTCATTTTAATTTTAATTCTTTACAAAATGGAAAAGATTCACTGAAAATCATATTCATAATTCCTACCAAACCTAATATTAATATTTAACATCCTTATTTCACTGGTTATCATTTACATTTCCTGGTTATCATTTACAGTGTCTGGGTATCATTTACAGTCCCCGGTTGTCATTTACAATCCCTGGTTATCATTTTCAGTCCTTTGTTGTCATTTGCAGTCCCTGGTCATCATTTACAGTCCCTGGTTATCATTTACACTCCCTGGGTATCATTTACAGTCCCTGGTTATCATTTTCAGTCCCTTGTTATCATTTATAGTCCCTGGCTAATAATTTACAGTCCCTGGTTATCATTTACAGTCCCTGGTTATCATTTACAGTCCCTGATTATCATTTACAGTCCCTTGTTATCATTTACAGTCCCTGCTTATCATTTATAGTCCCATGTTATCATTTACAGTCCCTGATTATCATTTACAGTCCCTTGTTATCATTTACAGTCCCTGGTTGTCATTTACAGTCCCTGGTTATCATTTACAGTCCCTGGTTATCATTCACAGTCCCTGGTTATCATTTACAGTCCCTGGTTATCATTTACAGTCCCTGGTTATCATTTCCAGTCCCTGGTTATCATTTACAGTCCTTGGTTATCATTCACAGTCCCTGGTTAATAATTTACAGTCCCTGGTTATCATTTACAGTCCCTGGTTATCATTTACAGTCCTTGGTTATCATTCACAGTCCCTGGTTAATAATTTACAGTCCCTGGTTATCATTTACAGTCCCTGGTTATCATTTACAGTCCCTTAATTGTTATCATTTACAGTCCCTGGTTATCATATACAGTCCCTGGTTATCATTTACAGTCCCTTGTTTTCATATATAGTTTCTGGTTATCATTTACAGTATCTGGTTATCATTTACAGTCCCTGGTTATCATTTACAGTCCCTGGTTATCATTTTCAGTCCCTTGTTATCATTTATAGTCCCTGGCTAATAATTTACAGTCCCTGGTTATCATTTACAGTCCCTGGTTATCATTTACAGTCCCTGATTATCATTTACAGTCCCTTGTTATCATTTACAGTCCCTGATTATCATTTACAGTCCCTTGTTATCATTTACAGTCCCTGGTTGTCATTTACAGTCCCTGGTTATCATTTACAGTCCCTGGTTATCATTCACAGTCCCTGGTTATCATTTACAGTCCCTGGTTATCATTTACAGTCCCTGGTTATCATTTCCAGTCCCTGGTTATCATTTACAGTCCTTGGTTATCATTCACAGTCCCTGGTTAATAATTTACAGTCCCTGGTTATCATTTACAGTCCCTGGTTATCATTTACAGTCCTTGGTTATCATTCACAGTCCCTGGTTAATAATTTACAGTCCTTGGTTATCATTTACAGTCCCTGGTTATCATTTACAGTCCCTTAATTGTTATCATTTACAGTCCCTGGTTATCATATACAGTCCCTGGTTATCATTTACAGTCCCTTGTTTTCATTTATAGTTTCTGGTTATCATTTACAGTATCTGGTTATCATTTACAGTCCCTGGTTATCATTTACAGTCCCTGGTTATCATTTACAGTCCCTGGTTATCACTTACAATACGCAATCAAAAGTATCGCGAGTACAATTTATTATCTCCGGTGAGTAGATAATTACCAAAGCATCTCCCGCGTCTTCGCCAGTGAAGCCAGAGGTTCAAAAGAGCAAGCTAGCTAGCTTCTCTATTTACGTCTTTGGGGACAAATCAGATTTTACTGTCAATTTCCGTTGCCTTGATTTTAAGATAATAAAGAGTATGTAGTAACTTTTGATGTTGTGAATATGTCTAGTACATACTATGGAGAGAATTTTACTGATCTGTAGAAGTTTAAAAATCACACGATTGATACAAAAATCGATTGAGTAATAATTAGGAAATAATTTTCTTGAGTTGATATCAATTTCATAATGTTTGTAATCTTCTTATTGTTTATCTTATTATTGTTAAAGGGAATAGAATATATGTTAAAATTTCACTTTTTGAAATTAAATAGAGAAAATTCGTTGGGAAAATGTTTTGGAGTAATAAATTAAAATGTAAAACAGTAAATTAGAAATAAATTGTGAGTAATGAAGATTCATCTCTTTTAAAATTTGAAACCTTTAAAATAATTCTCTAAATACATTTTTATCAAAACTCTTTTTAGAACATTACCCAGAAACAACACACCAAATTCATACAGAACTATCAAATGTTATACATTTTAGACAATTTGTTAATGTTACACTTTTATAACCACAATAACGATGCAATCAACAACAAATTATAATACTTATTGTACTAACCTACTGTTTTGCGAATGACACCAATACAATCAGAGACAATTTACAGAGCTAAGTGCTGGAATAATAGCGCAAAGGATTACCCAGTCAGTAATCGACATCACCACACTGGTAATTCTAATACTCTTATTCTTGCAAACTTCTTCACTATAGGTACTATACTTTATAGTGTCATTATGTAGGAATAAATAATTATAGGTACTTATACTTTATAGTGTCACTATGTTGGAATAAATAATTATAGGTACTATACTTTATAGTGTCACTATATGTTGGATCAATTACCCAGATAAGGGGTTAGGGAGGTTCGGGGGCATAATGTTTATAGGGGGAAGGGGGTGTGACATAATTAAATGAAAGTACCGTCACTACAGAAGTTTTATAGATTGATTTCAAATATTTGAAACCAATCATAAAAATTGATGTAGTATTTTATCATATTTTCGGGTAAATTTCTTCTTGTGATTAGTCTGAAAAAAGAATATTCGTGTTTTATTTTGTTTCCTTATTTATCACAAACTACTCGTGTTTTTTTTTTCGGACAAACTACTCCTCGTGTTTTTTTTTCGAACAAACTACTCCTCGTGTTTTTTCGGACCAACTACTCCTCGTGTTTTTTCAGACAAACTACTCCTCGTGTTTTTTCAGACAAACTACTCCTCGTGTTTTTTGGACAAACTACTCCTCGTGTTTTTTTTTCGAACAAACTACTCCTCGTGTTTTTTTCGGACAAACTACTCCTCGTGTTTTTTCGGACAAACTACTCCTCGTGTTTTTTTTTTCGAACAAACTACTCCTCGTGTTTTTTCGGACAAACTACTCCTCGTGTTTTTTCAGACAAACTACTCCTCGTGTTTTTTCAGACAAACTACTCCTCGTGTTTTTTGGACAAACTACTCCTCGTGTTTTTTTTTCGAACAAACTACTCCTCGTGTTTTTTTTCGGACAAACTACTCCTCGTGTTTTTTTTTTCGAACAAACAACTCCTCGTGTTTTTTCGGACAAACTACTCCTCGTGTTTTTTGGACAAACTGCTCCTCGTGTTTTTTTTTCCGAACAAACAACTCCTCGCGTTTTTCCGAACAAACAACTCCTCGCGTTTTTTCAGACAAACTACTCCTCGCGTTTTTTCAGACAAACTACTCCTCGTGTTTTTTGGACAAACTACTCCTCGTGTTTCTTTTTCGGACAAACTACTCCTCGTGTTTTTTCGGACAAACTACTCCTCGTGTTTTTTTCAGACAAACTACTCCTCGTGTTTTTTCGGACAAACTACTCCTCGTGTTTTTTCAAACAAACTACTCCTCGTGTTTTTTCGGACAAACTACTCCTCGTGTTTTTTGGACAAACTACTCCTCGTGTTTTTTTTCGGACAAACTACTCCTCGTGTTTTTGGACAAACTACTCCTCGTGTTTTTTTTCGGACAAACTACTCCTCGTGTTTTTTCGGACAAACTACTCCTCGTGTTTTTTTCGGACAAACTACTCCTCGTGTTTTTTTCGGACAAACTACTCCTAGTGTTTTTTTCGGACAAACTACTCCTCGTGTTTTTTTTTCGGACAAACTACTCCTCGTATTTTTTTTTCGGACAAACTACTCCTCGTGTTTTTTTTTTCGGACAAACTACTCCTCGTGTTTTTTTTTTCGGACAAAGTACTCCTCGTGTTTTTTTTCGGACAAACTACTCCTCGTATTTTTTTTTCGGACAAACTACTCCTCGTGTTTTTTTTTTCGGACAAACTACTCCTCGTGTTTTTTTTTTCGGACAAAGTACTCCTCGTGTTTTTTTTTTCGGACAAACTACTCCTCGTGTTTTTTTTTCGGACAAACTACTCCTCGTGTTTTTTTTTCTTTTTCGGACAAACTACTCCTCGCACGTTTCAATCACTCGTTTCGCCGCAATCATTTTGTTCTCGTCGGTGTGGTTGAGAAGCAAACTGAGTGGGGTAAATTATCGCAATTATCGCCTTGTCGCGTCCCACCCCTTAATATATTCCTAGGGATCAAATGTCGAGCCACTCAATGTCATCTCGAATGTCTAAAATTGGCATGAGTCGTAAAGCAAATGGAAATGGGTGATTGGGAGGCCAAATTACACACCTCACAACTCCCATGTGAATTTGTAATAGGAAAGATGAATTACACTGGGAAATGATATTAACTCCTATAATTCAAACGGAAATGTAGGTGAATAAATAAATAGTTCAAATTTCAACGAAAAAAATGATATTTAAATTTTTCGACGTAAGTTACTTTTGTTAAAACTAATTAAATAAGGGAAATATTTCCACTATTATTTTCACAGATAATTGTTATTTCAAATATTAGTTGACTAATCTATTAGTCTTCATTTCATAATGCTCATGAATATTTGCCGGATGCGATAAACGACGACACGGTACCAATAGTTGAATGATCTCACTACGCATGTCAATAATTATTATTTGCATTAACGCTACAACAGTAACGATTAATTAATTCAACCTCTTCTCACATTAGCACATAGCCATTGAAGAGATTAATAATAAAAACTATTTATAGTAGAGTTATGATTATTTTAAATAAGGTTAGTCTGTGTAACGGAAATACCAAACCTACAGGTGTGGAGTAGATAACGATATACCATACCAATGTAAGTATTATAATTATGCAACATCGGAAGTTATCGATGTGAAGACTTTCTAAGAAATAATTAATTTTTCTTTTCGTAGGATTAATTTCATATTAATTATATTTAAGATTACTACACTGTTTTGCAGCTAAATATTTCATATGCAATAATGGTATAACAATAGAAAGATCAATTACTTATTATATATCTTAAGCTATACAAAACAATATTTTAAATCCTTTACTATTCTAAATATGTCAATCAAATTGAATATGATTTTGAAAAAATGATGATCAAATTGTTAATGATTTTGCTTAATATGTTACATTGCTTAATATTTGATCAAAAGGCTAAATATGGTAAAATAATAAATATGTCAAAATACTACCTAAACATGTTAAAATACTATATATGTTAAAATACCAAATATGTTAAAATAATAAATATGTCAAAATATTACCTAAACATGTTAAAATACTATATATGTTAAAATTCTAAATATGTCAAAATACTAAATATGTTAAAATACTAAATATGTTAAAAAACCAAATATGTTAAAATGGTAAACATGTTAAAATGCTAAACATGTTAAGATGCTAAACATGTTAAAATGCTAAACATGTTAAAATGCTAAACATGTTAAGATGCTAAACAAATTAAATAAGTTTCTTTGGTAAATATTTTGACTCTAACGTCTGACACTCCTCAGAAATGTTGTCGTTTGTTGCATCATTCTTTTCTCTCGACCAATGGGAGCTCCCTAATTATAATCCTTGTCTCCATCATTTTTTATTATTTCAAATATTGCTTCTCTTATATATATTATCAAAATAATAACGATAACTATTCTTAATAATACATAAGTGATTTACCAAACTGTTTCCTAAGATCGGTTGCAAGCATTCAGCTTTAAAAAACTTTGACATGACAATATTGATGCCGGTTGTCGCTAGATTCTGAATGAATCAGCTGCTCGCGCAAATAAGCCAAATTTGGCATACTATGGTAACATTTTGGCCCTAATCGCGTGTTTTCATACCACGTGTGTTAAAATTTTTTAGTCAATATCTATTTTAGGATTGATTTAAATACGAGAGCTAGTTAATGTCTTCGCAGTATTGGTTGGTATGAATTAAAAGAAAAGACTATGGAGATTAATAATTAAAATTTAGGTTGCTACTTCTTTCTCAAAATAGTGTCAAGACTATTTTTCCTCACTCCATATAATCACTATTCATTTTCACTCTTTTTAAAAATGTTTGATATCGGAAGTTGAGAATCACAATATTAAGCTAACTCTCCATGAAATTATTTCCCTTGGTTTAAGCTTTTTATTTGACCAATCTTTGCCATCAGTTTGGCACATTTGTTGCCTTTACTTTGGCCCATCCCCCGCCTTTGGCCCTAGATTGGCAGCACTCTTTGCAGGTCAATCATTACTCGCAGTCTGAAGTTGTCTGCAGTGGCGCTAGCAAGCAGTCACTCCGTACCTTACTGTCTCCAAAGATGGAGTCCTAGATTCATTGTGCAACAGTGCCTCAGTGAATGCAATAAAATGCGTACTAAAAGTAAACATTACTACTATCTCTACCACTAATATTCACGGCTGTTAGCCTATTTCTCTAGCTAACCTTTACCCTTGGAAAATTGGATCTCCCCTGCTATAGCAATCGCACTTCTGCAATTACAGCATCTCTGTACCTTGACGGAATTCTTTTTTGTGCTGAAATATTTCTGTAGAAATGGAGGGAGACACCAGTTTGTGGGTGTTTGGGTATGGATCCCTTTGCTGGCACCCTGGCTTCGCTTTCAAAGCCTCTAAGATTGGCCATGTGCAAGGTTACCTTAGAAGATTTTGGCAAGGAAATACCACTCATCGTGGTGTCCCTGGGAAGGTAAATACCAATATTAGCTTTCTATTAATATAGACAAGAGGTTGTACCTAGCTACAACTTACCTAGATACCTAGCTATGCTGTAGCTACAACCATATGTTAACGTACAGGCTGTAAGGTAAGTTATGAGCGATCGATTCTTTCAATATTTTCGATGAGATGATCACATAAGGAATGACATTAAATAGAAGTAAAAAGTAGAAATGTCAAATCTTGTATCTTGAAAAATGATCGGAAATGTGGAGTGGTCGATAACTCAACTTAGGTACCTTATTACGTACAGAAATCTTTTCAGTCTATACAATTATGGAATTATTTGCTATAGTTAGGAAAGTAGATTAGGTTTAAAAATTAAATTTTAAAATCGCTAGATACAATTAAATTCGAAAAAAACTATTGGTTTATGCCCAAGATTAGTTTCAAGTTTCATTTAATTTTCGTCTAGTTTTGCGACATTAGGTTCAATTAATTGCTGCTAATATACCTAACTTTAATTGCGCGTTTTCATTGTTTTACGCAGGTATAAAATAGCATCTGTATAAAGGGTATAAAATGCCCCATTACACAGTTGAAGCTCCTCAACTTACAAAGGTTGATAGTTTGCACTGGTTTATTTTAAGATGTGAAACTAAGTAAAGTGGCTTTAGACTTTTAGTAGCCCACGGGACATGCGTAGACTATCCATCCCACGCCTGCCCTCTTTTCTGTCCCACCTTGCCCTCTTTTCTGTCCCACCTTGCCCTCTTTTCTGTCCCACCTTGCCCTCACTCCCGTTCTTACCAGAATCTACACGTGTAATTTACTAATTCAATTAAATTATTTCCATTTTGAACACTGCCTACAAAACTACAAACAATTTTCACCAATTTAAATGAAAATAGATAAGTCTTCATAATCATTCAAAGTTTGATGTAAAATAACAGAGTTTAAAATATTTATCGTCTTTTCACTCTTCTGTCAGAATTTCCAGTGACTATCTATGGCGCATGCGCAGTGCCTCTCTCCGTAACGTTGCTATCGATTGTTAGGGAGGCACGTTTTCGATGCGTGATCTCAGCACACTAACAAACGTCTGCAACTCCCCCCCCCCTTTCCTTGAATGAAACCAACTGCTAGTATGGATACGATAGTACCGAAAGATTACAGTAAAATTGTATAGTACTTATTATTTATATTGTATAGTAAATATTATTTATATAGTATATTAAAATATGAAGAATTGCAGCCTAATAAAATACTACGTAGTTAATTAGTATGATATTAATAATAGTTGGCAACTAATTTGGCATGTACTCTTATGCGATTCTTATGCCAATTTGTTAGTAAATAACGATAGGTAGGTAAGGTACACATTAATGACTTGCTTATCTCACTTAACATTTCCTGTGAGAATATACAGAGAAAATGACTTTAATTGTTTATAATATTTATATTACCTCGAGGGATAGAGTATGGAAGCGTGAAAGAAATTTTAATTTTTTTTCTATTTTATTCTATATAATTAAAATTAAACTTTTGTATAAAAATTGATAATAATTAGTTATTGTTAACTAGATTTGAAGTAAGAAATCTTTCAGCGTCAATTCTTTAATTAATAATTTCAATTTGTCTGTATTAGTCTTACCTTAATTATTTTTAATTACCATACGTATATAGCAAAGGCTAATCAATGAAAAATATAATTATTCCCAGACTCCAACCTTGAATGGCAAAATAGTTGAGTACACCTCTACTTTGTTGGCATATTTTGGCATTTGTACAAATAGTCAAAACAAAGCATGTACACATACGTCAACGAACTGCAGACTAGTAGCCTTGCTACGTCAGACTAATGGGGTAAGTGGCTAGATATCGGACGGTGACACATTCCCGATCACATAAGAAAAATATGATTCGACATTTCAACTCTTATTTTTAATTGGTATCCATGATACCTCTAGGTATAATGGATACCAATTAAATTAACCAGTTAGAATGTCTTACTATATTTTTCTCATGACCGAAAATGTGTCACAATCCGATAACTAGCCACTTACCCCATTAGTCTGACGTAGCAAGGTTACTAGTCTGCAGTTCGTTGACGTAAGTGTGTGTGTTTTCTCTGCCAACAGCTACTATGTAGGTTAGAACTTACTAGGCTATGTGCTCTGGATGCCAGTGATAGAAATTAGCGGAAAATTTGTTGTTTACTTACGCATCTGTAAGTGAAATCGATAAAATAACTGTAACTAAATTTCTAATTTTAAATTTCGTTTATGTGTATAAGAAGCTTTAATGTGCGAATATAACTGTTAATTATTTAAATTTTCTTTTGAATAATTTGATATTCATTTCGAATTGTTTATTAATGCGCATTTAAACTAGCTATAATATATGAATAGTCATGATTTCTACCTCTTTTTACTGATACTATACCTGAATGATTTATTCCAATAATTATTTTCTTATCACACACTGTTACTGTTTTCTATGACTTTTATCAAGAGACGCAAAGCCTAACTAGGTAACAGTTTTTACCGTAATGTCTGAAGAGAAATTTCTCCTAAATGTCACGAATAAGTTCTTGATATTCCTGCTAAATTATTTTATATTGTGGAGTAGCGGTAATAAGAGAACACACCAAAATAGTATTTAGCACAACCCAATACTCTTCTGTAACACTTTTTAACCCTAATCTATCAGCCGAGCTAAAAAATCTGTCAAAACAAGCCACTAAGTTAATAAACTTATAAATTACTTATTCAGGACAGTATCAGTCGGTTATAGCGGCATATTCATTGCTGTGTTTGCTATTACCATTAGTTAAATATTTATCTAATTAGTTTTGACTGATATTAATTTTAGTAAATTTCTAGCAAGATTTTAAAAATAGCTAATATAAATTGTGTTAGAAGGAATTAATATAAACACTGACTTTTTCTTTGATGGTAGCTACATAGGTACTAATATTGTATATAATTTATTTTTAATAACTGTGTATATAGTAGGCAGCTACCTAACTAATTTAAATAATTTTTTTTTCAGCCTGGTCGAGTTGCAACTTTGGTGAAGAATGATAATGTGAGTTTTTCTTATTATTGAATAGGGTAAATTGAATGCTAAATTATTTCTATGGATTATATACTGTATAGTATATATATATTATTATTGCTTTAAGAGAACCAAAAAGAGTTAGTTAAGTGAAGAACTATTAGATTAGGTTAAAGTATCAATAAAGAAACTTGGAAAATTCATTGATTAAGACGTAAGGTATTATTATCTTCAAGCAATATTTAATAATTACTACCTTCATTTACTCATTAAAATCTCGACAAGATAATAATTCCCTCCTTATATATTTCTACAGCTCTTATTATTACTAACATTAAAGTCTTCTCTCCATAAAAACATACAAGTGTGCCACATTTTTCTTTCTGGTCACATGTTACAGTGAATGGTTTAGAACTTCCTTATTATGGTAATAGTCTTGTAAAACTATACCTCTATTTAATGACAGTAGTTACTGATCTGTAATTTAATGCTTCTAATTTACTATTTTTAAAAGTGTGCAAGTTAAATTAAAACTATAACTATATTATATACTATCTATGAACACAAAGCTTTCGGTACTGGAGTTCGGGGATAGATTCTCGATAAGCGAAAATTTTATTTTTCTCTCGAAAATCCAAATACAGTTTCTATTTACTTATTTTTCAATTTTATTCCAAAATCTTAGAAGTTGTTCTCAGTGCTCTCTCTGTTCTAATGCAATATAATTCAGTGAATAGTTCAAAGTTATATAACTTACTGCTTATTAGAGTCTAAGTTTTCAGCCGGTGAAAGGCATTCTTTTTCCTGGAACTCTCCATTCCCAGAATTTTACCCGTTAGATGTACATCAGTTTTTCTGATACTGGCCACATTGTTCATATTTTCCTAGTCTGATTTGGAGTATGCAATTCGTACAAACTTATTAATATATAAAATAATTTGTGATAAAGTTCAATAAACTAAAATTGCGATGACAAATCAATTTGGAATTAATTAGAAACGTAGGTAATAACTAGGAGTAGAATCGGTAATTTAAGTCCAGTTTCAAACATGATATACAGATACATAACTTATTTAGGTATGTTCCTATATTCATATTACATAGTATTCATCTCCCTCACAGTTTAAATTATATATAGCTACTAAATATTTGTTTGAAATGAATAATTTAATTTTCTCCATTATGGCCTATCACATCATTATGACATTTCTATTCTTTTTACCTTAGGAGTTATATAACATTTTATCAGGCTGTGCCTAGCAGCTGTCCTATTTTCCCACGAAAGCAATAGTACCTACCTAGTCCTATGACTCCGTAGCTAAAAGTTTTACGTAATACCCTTCTCATCACAGTCACTGGTAAGAAACTAACATTGAAAATAATGGAAAATAAAATTGTATTGAAGAATACAATTTTCCATCAAGAGTTATGGAGTTTCTGCTATTTTGAAGAGTAAAATATTAATCTGTTGCTTCGTACATTATAAAGCATGAATTTTAATCATCTAAAATTCATTTTAGAGTAGGTATATGTAGTAGGTATCTTACTAATCTCTAATAATAAAAAAATATAACTAGACAGTAATTTAGGAGATGGGAATTGGTACTCTGAAAATAACTAATATGGTACAAAAAATAATTACCTGCCTGTGGGTATTGAATGTACAGTAAATAAAAAAATCCAATCCAATAGCTACAGTCTTAATTCTAACACCATATTTATCTTGCCAATTTCGTTGTTGAATAATTGTTTAATGTGTTCATGTATATTTCAACTTTGAAATCTGATAAATCAAAGAACTTTTCAATTGAAAGGACATTTTGATATAGCTTTAAAATTAATTTTGATTCTTGTTTTGAACCTACGAACATCTCAGTTAAAGGTGATTGGCAACACTCTTTGCCAATCACCATTCGTGTGACAACATTTTATGAAATTTCATGTTAATGGAATGAACAGTTGCCTTAAATCTTAGAAAAATAGTCCAAAATTACAGTGAGTCACTAAAATTACGTATTATATTATTAACTCCAGACGGTACACGGAAAACTGCCAGGCGGAAAATGGCCAAAGCGGAAACTTTTGAAACATTATTTGGTTACTAGCACGATCTAAGAACATTTAAATTTTTGAATTTAAATTGAACTATACCAATTCCGGTAATAGACGGTTGAAATATTGTCAATTAATTTAAAATCGAATTACTAATAGGCAAAAAAAAAATTACTTCTAAATGATGTACATGTGACATTCGATTGGGTGTCACATGAACTATAAAACAATTAAAGATTTATCATGGAAACTAAACAATAGTAATGATTCAATTCATTCATTGAAAATTGTCATAGACATTAAGTAAAGTAAAATATGCCTGTAATAATTTTTATTATTAATTTCTTTACATTTAACTTTTTTTTAATTTTAAATATTGTTTAAATAATGTAATTAAATGTTAACTTAATACCAAGACGAAGAGGAAAAGACAAGTTTATTTAACATAGGCAGGCATGTATCCAGTTTTTCGGCCTTCGTGATAATTATCTAAATAATGTATTGAATTACCTATTTTCTTTTATGAAGGAAAATAATGAATATACTTATTAAGATTTATTATTCAGGTTTTTATTCTTCTATAGCTCAGGTCACTTAGTATGACAAACGTTTCATGATTTTAAGACATTTCACCATATAAGAATTTACATTTAGTTAATAACTTTTTATTTATCAATTTATCTGTCTACTTTATTTTAGTTTTAAATGGAAGAGCTTATGTAATATGTGTTTAAATTGTCCGGACGCATATTATAAAATTTGATTTTTTTTCTTTAATTGACTTTTAGTAACCTAGATGTTGAGAATTTCAATCAAATGTACCCATTTCCCAAATTTCTCTGGGTGTGTTCCCACTCTTTTATTAAGGCATTACTTATTATTAGGGTTGTGACAATATGCTTTTAAAATCCTAGATCTTAAGAATATCATAAACGAAATGGTTCAGATTTATCAAACACCACTGGTTCAGAACTATTAAATAACTTTGAATTATCTTCGTGTATAATATTTTCGGGATCTATGATTTTAAAAGCATATTGTCACAACACTACTCATAAGTTTTTCTAATTAACTTCTACAACTCCTTTTTTCTCTTTTTTTTCCAGGGCAAAACTTACGGTGTTGCTTACCAAATAGAAGGAGAGGCGGCACTCAGTTACCTCAAGAACAGAGAGGTTAGTGCACTGAGTAGCTACTTTGCATGCACGAGCTATTCTTTCACGTCTTGTTTTTAGTTTTACTCTTTTTTTTGAAAATTTTCAGTTTTGAATTTAAAAAAAGTTATTCCCATTCACTGAAAACTATAGTTTAATTAGAGGAAATGTGATTTGTTACACAAATAATTATTCACGCTATGTATTGATTACTTTTATTCTTCTAAACGGTATTTATTTTTCAGGTTCAGCTAGGAGGGTACACCACAGATTTCGTGTTGTTCAATCCCCGAGAGGGGGCCTCTTTCCCCGTGCTGTTGTATGTCGCCACCCCCTCCTCCAACGAATGGTCTGGTCCTGCCCCCCTGCACGATATCGCCTCTCAGATAGTCAGCTGCAGTGGGCCCACTGGTGAGAACTAGGGTACACCTACGCTTAAAGTGACTAAAACCTTTTGGAGATCATGTAATTTAGACTATTTCCCATGGGGCTGTCATTCAAATTAACTTGTATGAATCTTCTCGTAATGATTTGAGAAAAATTTACGTACACTAAATTTCAGTGTCATTTGCCAGCAATGACACTACCAATTTTGTCTATTTTGCTGTCCTTCATAAATGATCTCCCGTTTGTGATTAATCTTCATTAGTTTTAAGAATCTTTTAGCCTAAATGTTGTCTTTCACTACAGGTCACAATGTGGAATACCTTCTCCGCCTTGCTGAGTTCATGCGGGAGTTCATACCGGAGGAACATGACGATCACCTGCTGACGCTAGAGTCCTTGGTACGGGTGAGGGTCAAGGAGCGCGATCTCTGCCTCAGCACCCTCATGGGGGAGAAACCAAAGTCACCAGGCAGTTGGTTGGACGTAGACAATAACATTCTGGAGAATAATAACGAGGTGGCGGAGAGAAGAGACACCTTTCAGTTCACCGCCAAAGTACCGAGCAAGAAGTTACGCTGCCTCAACCTATAGCATAGAACGGAGCAGAGGGCTAGTAGGAAGATTTAGAGGGGAGTGGGAAGATTTAGAGGGTAATCAGTCAAGAGTTAAAGGGTGAGTAGGAAGATTTAGAGGGAATGGTCATTCAGAAGATTTAGAGGGAATGGTCATTCAGAAGATTTAGAGGGAATGGTCATTCAGAAGATTTAGAGGGAATGGTCATTCAGAAGATTTAGAGGGAATGGTCATTCAGAAGATTTAGAGGGTGTATGTTCCTATAGTATTATGCATTAAAATTGTGTTCGAGTGGACCTAAACTTGACTTGGTTTGGAAAATACTGTGAGATCTTTAATTCTTTCTGTATTTATATATATAATTCTGTGAATTATACTCTTTTTGGGCATATGTGACTTGAATGAGAATTTCTCTGCGTGTAGAGGTCGACCTAACTGGAGAATTCAGGGAGATTTTTATATTTTATGAATTCAGTGAATTCGTCTTATGTCAAGGCTAATGACAACACTTTTGTTATTTCTTCTAGATATTAATAGAAAATATATTCTAACTTAAGAGTCTTGTTATAAATGTTAGCTTCTTAGCTCGCACTTGTTGATTTATTTAAATTATAACTGTGTGCTTTAGATGTCTGTACTCAGGAGCTCTATTCTGAAGCTGTCTTTGGTGAATGGATTAGAGAAGGTTTTGCGTCCCTTTTGACTCGGAACTGTTGTAATTTGGATTGTCTTTTTCATTTTTACCATGTTTCATTTTTTTAACTCTACTTGCAGTTTTAGAGGATAGTGCTAGGGTTATGCTCTTTAACTACGAGGTCGTAGATTTTTGTGTCATACGGTAAGCTCGTAGGCTTTATTCAATATCACCTCTTCATTTTCTCTTCAATCTGTGAGTGCAGCCAGCGGTGCTTGTGTCCTTTTCCATGCCTACAAATTATATTAAATTATTTTGAGCTTACTTTTCGTGCCAAACTTCAGTTCTTCATTATTCTTATTTACAAGGACATGCACTTGTTAAAAACATCTCAAATATCCAGAAGAATCAAAAAAAGTATTTAACTGATACCGAATTCAATGTTGGTCTTCCCAGTCCTTTTTTCTGTGGTTAGTTTTGGATTTTAGAGGTAGTTCCTGTTTGTCATTCCATATTTATTGACCTAACTGAAGAAAATGTAATTTCCTTATCTTTTTGACTATATATGTATGCAGGTAGCTTTTAGGTGTTGCAGTGTGTTGTTAAATTGTGAAGTCTTTGCACTGACGCACGTGTTAACCAACTCTATTGTCCAACACAGAAAAATTGTTAAACTTTAATATTTGCAGGGTGTCAAATTGTCAATGATATTTAGGAAAAACTCTTCTATAATATATTTTCAAATTTATTAAAATAGTACAGCTACTAGGAAGAATACTGATTAACTACCTAAAACTTTGATGTATTAATTAAAAATTACCTGCGGTATTTTCAGGTTGAAATCAATTTAGAAAAGCTTCTGTATCTTTCACGTCATTATCTGTGTGTCTAAATCTATATTAGATTTAAATAAATAACTATATCATTTCACTAAGTAAATTTAAAAGAGATTTCCAAGGTGTTTAAATGTACATCAGAGGAATTCAGGAGAAACATGTCCTCATTGGCTAGAATATTACATGTTTTATATATTGATGTAAATGATGTAACATTGGCAAGTTCTGACTGACAGAAATTAGCAACTGTAGGGCCATGTCTTTTTTTACCTGTAAAAGTATTGCCTTAAAATTAATGTTAATGTTCAGCATATAGGCTATACTTTCATTTCATCAGATTTAGATGAAGATCACATCTTAGATAATAATGTTCAAACATTTTAAACAGAGATCTGATTACAGCACTAGTCTGCCTCTGCTAAATGCATGTAGAAACTTTACATTGTGTTTATTTACCCGAAAAATAGAAGTTATTATAAATGAAGAGTATTCAATTTTTATAACCTTTTATGTTTGAAGACTCTTTCCATTCAGTCTCTTATTATTTTCGAAGCACACTTTAACCTCTTAAATTAATAACAAAAAAACTTTGTAGAAGCAGATTGAAGATGAGCCATTCTCTGTTTTCTAGATCTCCTATTACAGTTCCCTCAAGAAAGGAAAGATCCGATAACTAATGAGGCTAACCTCTTCCGTAATTTGTACCTCCCTTCCTTCCATTTTTTATATCTCTTCTCTTGGAATTGTTCGTAAATGTTAAAATGGGGGGATTTACTAACAAATTTGTTAGATATCTACTAACCAGTTACCAGTTTATTAGGTATTTACAAGAGTTATGATATACACTAGACAAGAGAGAGGTGGTATTGCAGGACTGTGAGAGCGAAGGTGTAAAACCTTATTTTGTTTAAGTGCCAAATCAATTCTATGGAAATGACGCCAGATTGCCATTCAAATGACCTCAAAATAAGGAATATACAATCCTGCAAGACTCTATATAATTTTGGTTACTGGCTTACCACTTGGTATTTACTAATAAATATAATGGGTATTTAATAACATAGTTGTTAGTAGGTAGGCTACCTAATAAATTTTTTTAGGCAATTGTAACAAGCCACAATTTGGGGAGTTGAAAGTTTTCTATTTGCCACATATACCTACCAGGCTATCAACAGTCGAATAATCGGAGCAGGCTAATGTCTGTTGGCTTCAATGCCGTTGAATGTGGTGTCCTGTTGAGAGTAAACAGATACTCCTGTTCTTTCTAACGGAAGAGTAGGTACTGCCGGTCACAAGCAGGTCACCTAACTGTTTAAGGGTTCACTTCCGTTTGGGGTACTTGACAAGGCGGTGCGGATGAAACACTTTTTATTAGCATGGTAATCTTATATTAAATATCATAAAAAAATCGCAGTCTTCGGACACTTAATATTAGATTTGCAGTACTCGAGGAAATGGGTATTAACACAGGTCGAATAATTTTTTAAAAATTAGATAGGTTTCTGACCTATACTAATGCTCACTGTCCGAGTACAGTGCATGCGACTTTCCCCCTATAATTACATTCGCAGAACACAGAAGGTTATATTTTAGACGACATTTGTTCATTTATCAACTTGTTTTTCGCATAACTCAAAAACTACAGAACCAAATTGCTTAGAATTTGGTGGGACGATTGGTCAATGTCCAGAAACCTGCTGGTCAAATTTTGGAAGTGATCTGGTCAAAGGTCAAGGTAATTTATAACTCAAAAAGTATTCCACCATATTGCATGAAACTTATTGGGACGATTAGTCAATATCCAGGGACCATTTGGTTAAATTTTGGGAACGGTCGGGTCAAAGATCAAAGTAGAGGCCATTTATAACTCAATAACTCAAAATAATTCAACCAATTTACCTGAAATTTGATGGAACGATTGGTCACTGTCCAGGAACCATCTGGTAGAATTTCTCAAGAGATCCGGTCAAAGGTCAAGGGCAAGGATATTTAAAGCTCAATAACTCAGACAATAATCAACCAAATTGCATGAAACTTGGTGGGATGCTTGGTCATTATCCAGTAACCAGTTTACTAGATTTTGGGAGCGAACGGGTCAAAGGCTGTGGTCAAGGTCATTTATAACTCAAGTATTATTGGGTGGTCAAGGTCATTTATAAGCGGCGGCGAAGGTATGCGCTCTACCGAGTGCACGTAATCTAGTTTTTCTAGAAATATAATTAATGAATAAAATTTATTATTTAAAAGTTAGAAAGGTGACTTAGTTCAACACACTCAGTCTCTCTCCTCTCAACAATTAAGTGAGTTAAATTAGCACACATAGTACATTGTTACAGATAGTAACAGCACTCACTAGTAGATGGCGCTGTAGCGTTACAGTGTAACAATATTAGTATGTAACTCACTGTTACTGTGTCTGTTGCCTTATGTAATGCGGATATCATTTAGCAGTTAATAAAAAAAAACATATAAATTAGTTTTTTTGTGAGAAGTTTTGAATTTGACTAAAGAAAACGTAATTTCAAATTGGTGATTTTACTCTCGAAAAAAAAATAAATACACATCATTTCACCCATCATTCATTCACAATACCTTTTGTTTAGAATAACACCTTATTTGTTCACAATTATACCATACATGCTCACAACTATACCATACATGCTCACAACTATACCATACATGCTCACAACTATACCATACATGCTCACAACTATACCATACATGCTCACAACTATACCATACATGCTCACAACTATACCATACATGCTCACAACTATACCATACATGCTCACAACTATACCATACATGCTCACAACTATACCATACATGCTCACAACTATACCATACATGCTCACAACTATACCATACATGCTCACAACTATATTATATTTGTTCACAATGCTTTATATTATTGTTCACATATTAACAGCTATTTGTACACCATATCCACACCTGTTTTTTCACGCTGCATCCACTGTTTACAAGCCAGTATTTGTTAACATCCGGTGTACAGGCTACCTGTTCACCGTACTGTAATTGGATACACTGTGAATAAAGTAACGGAGATGATAGTAGCATGTGTACACAGGAGGTAATTAGAATGTGCAAAATATATAATCTATACTAATAATTTCCGTTGTGTGTTTATTTACTTGGTGTCCGCTTTTGCTCGACGGTTATAAAACATGAAGAGTGTAACCATGACACAGAGGGGAATATATTGAAACGTAATTTAAATTCTTATGCTTTAAGTCAATTTTTATATATATTTTATCTATGAGTTATAGTATCAGCTTAGGCAGAAAGATAAATTTTAATTTAATTCCCTAAAAGTAACCTAACAACGGGTTTTAATTTACTATTTAAGACACGTTATTTTTAACGAGAAAATACATTAATTAAAGAATAAACTCTGAAGTGATGAACTTAGAATAAATAATAACTAGAACTTATTGTATTTAGAAATTTATAATTTTAATAAAATGTACAAAGTCAGTCAAATATTTTTATAGTATTTATTAAGCAAATATAAATAATTATTTCCAAAAAAAAACTTTATGAAATGAAGAATTATCGCAATACTATGTACTCAGACAGTCACAGTACTCGGAAAGTGACCGTTAACAAAGCTATAGGCTATGAACTAAACAGACCTTTGCAAATTTCCGATTGACTTACCATGACCTATCACACCAACTTTCGGGCTATTGTTTGCCAAATTATGCGTCACAGCACTGACTCGATGCCTGCTATGCAGTAAAGTACTGGAAAAATTATTATGGATTTTTCAAAATCGAAACTTAGTTTATAAAATGGTTAATTACACCAATTTTGTTGATTGCAATTGGATTTATTCTAATACATTGATATAGTAATACGTCTTGATCATTCATAAACACTTAGTTTGAAAACATTTATAGTATTTGTAAGTGCTTCAACGGTTGTTTCCCCATTATCCTCACTTTCTCCAAATTCCCCATCATTTTCTCTGCAGTCACCATAACTTCAAAAAAAACATCATTTATCCTCATTCCCCATCAATTTCTCTTCAATTATTGTTCATCACTTTTTCCCCATTCCTAATCAATTTTCCCCGTTACTTTTTCCCCTCCCCATCAAAGTCAATTTTTTTTCAATTCTCACTCTAAGGATGATAACTGCCGTACTTTCAATGTGGAGGAGGAAAAAGACTGAGGATATTCAAAGTGATGGGGAACGGGGAAAATTGATAGGGAATGGGGAGAAAGTGATCGAGAATTGGAGAAAAAGTGATGGGGAATGAGGAGAAAGTGATGGCTAATTTTTTAAAAAATTTTGGTGACTGTAGAAAAAAGGATGGGGAATTTTAGGGAAACAACCGTTGAAGCACTTACAAATACTAAATGTTGTCAAACTAAGTGTTTATGGATGATCAAGACGTATCACTATATCAGTGTATTAAAATAAACCCAATTGCAATCAACAAAATTGGTTTTATTAACTTTTTTGTAAACAAAATTTCGATTTAGAAAAATCCATAATAATTGTTCCAGTACTGTATATGTTCAAAGAAAAAGGTTTACTCATTTCTAATGAGTGAATCAATTTTGATTCTGTTTTATATTAATTAATTAATATATTAATTTTCAATGTGATACAGAAATATGACCTTGGTAATTTTATCGGATATGCAAAGAATTGAAAATTAATCCATATTTCATAGTGACATTTGCGCAGTGGTTTACCGGACAGCCAGAATATTTATCAAACAAAATAGTTATAAAGAAAGAGAATAATAAAGAAAAGAATAAAAACTCGAGGGGAAAATTGGTAAGTGTGGACATGAAAAGAATTGTTCCCATCTTACCCCATCTTACAGATGGAAATATGAATGGAGCAAAATATCTTTGATAAAGAAAATACTCTCCCAATTAGATATTGCCTACGGATACAGGTAGATTGTCACAGGAGACTGTAAGATGGAGCTCCGGCTCACAAAGCACCAATTGTGAAGGTACGTTAATTAGTTGCAAATCTTATTGAATGATTGAAAAAAGTAATGTGCAGCATGGGGAAAAGCAGTGATTTAGACAAATAAAAATGGCGGATAAGTTGCTCAGAATACTAGTAATTTTTTTTTAAATAAATAATGGGTGTCTTTTTATTATTTCAGCTACAGGTAATTTGAGTAAAAAAATATACAGCCTGAGTTTTGGAACCTAATAAATAACTTTTGATTAATGGTGTGGGCTCTCTATTTCAATTAATTATGAAGGAAGTTATTACATTAAAAACATGGGTAAATCTTTTTTGTAACATACTGTCAGTAGAAAGCATATATGTATTATATTGTAACTATTTATACAATGGATTTTAAGGGAAACTCAAATATACTATTAAAAGGGAATTACTAATTACGAAATTTAATCAAACAACTTACTATAAATATCAATTTCATTCTCTTGTTTTTGATGGGGAATATTATTTAAAATGATGAAGGTAGGAGAGATATTATGTGTGTAACTCAGATGAGATAAGTGACACATCACCAATATTGTCACCATTTGTTGATCTGTCATCACTAATGTTGCTCACACGTGTTCTCATCATTACATCACAATTACCTACCACCTGCCTCTATTTAGAAAGCTGTGGGTATGTTCTAAATCACCGGTCATGTTACATCATCGGTCATATGTATCGCAAATTATGAAATAAAATCCCTATTTTTATTAAATTATCTACCAGACTACCTACCGTACTGTCCGTGTATTTATTTTCTTTTCGCCAAGTTATAATTTTATTTTATTTATTGGATAATGAATTATGCTGAAAGTTAACAGTAATTACTAATAATTGGCTTGGAGTTATTGAATTAATTGATAATTTAGATGTGGATAGTCAGTTACAATATTATGACAGGTTTTTCAAAACATTGAATACAGTTATATTTTGAAACGTAAAAATAAAATAGTGAATTCATGTTTCAGTTCAACTTACTAGGATTTAGTAGGCGGAAACATCTTAGGAGCGTACAGCGAAAAAAAATTCCATATCTTTTTTTTTGATTAAAATGTTCTTTATAGATTAGTCTACCATAAGAACAACGTTTCACAATTTTCTACGATGTTTTCCTATAAAAAACCTCATTTTCGGCGTCAATAAACTGTTCTAAAACGGTAAATTATTTGTTTTGTAAGGTAGTGACTAATGGACTAAAAGGGAAGGGTATATCCAATGTACAAAAATACCCCTTGACAAATGACAATGACCATACCTGACCTTTATTTGACCATACCTGACCTTTATAACAGCAAAACCCCCCAAAAAATGAACTGCGTTTTCCCGCTAACAACATTTTTGATGATTTTTTCAAACATATTGGACTACTTCTCTTACAAATTTCAATAAATTTTGATGCAGTTTGCGACAGGATATTCTAAGAACTGGTGCCTTCATTCTGTCATACGAAAATTCAACTTTAAAATTATAAAAAAAGGAAATCCAAAAAACTATAAAAAATTGTAAAAAAATATTGTTTTTAATTTAATTTTCTAATATCTAATACCCCCCAAAAAATTCTGAGAATGTTTTATGATAAAATCATTCATACTAATGCTATCTTCAATTTGAGACTAAGAACAATGAAATTGAACTAAAATGGAGATAGTAAAATTAAAATTTGAAAAAAGGAAAAAATTGGATACAATTTTTAATATTTAATTTATTAAAAAATGCTACGAGCAAAAGTATCTTATAATTCTATTTTACATATCATAATAAGATTTCAGCGACATTGGACGGTAAATAAAGAAGGTCCAGAATCTGTACGCTCCCCTTAAATGCATCACCAAAGGACACACCTAGTGTTAATATTCCTCACCATATAATTATTATATTCACTGTGAACACTTCACAATCTGATGATAATAATGCCCTAATGAAATAATTACAGCCTTGTGTAAACTCGTAGGGCAATGACTTGATTAACGGACACCCCATTAGAGAAGTGTGACCAGGGGTTTGTTTCCTCTAACGATAATTACGATAACTGTTGCATACCGATGACAGAGAGAAATAGATGTTAATGACCTTACTGAACACTTCCAATATACACACTAATGTAGTTACACACTTTTTTTCACCTGGATAACACTGTACTCTCTTTATTAAGTTACATTTTATTTGTAAGGTGAAGAGAAAAACGAAGAAAGTGATGAACTAGCCTGTTTTAAAATGGTATTTAATTGGCCAGTTTAGAATAAATAATCTTCAGTCCTAACTGCATTGAAAAATACATAACATCTATCTTTAGGAAAAGGTGTAAAAACAAATGGTAAACATGGTAGATAATAATAATTGTAGTAAATATGTAAAACGTTAACATCTATTTTAGAAGTGACATAGCAATTAAACAATTTAGTACACTAAAATTATAGCTAAGCTTCACTCTCTAGCTAATACTCTCTCATTTTTCCGTTTTTTATTTACTCTTCATTCAGATACATAGGAAGGTAGTTATTTTTCAATGATATTTCTCAAGATAATATTATCAAGACTGACGTGGCTAGGTAGTTTGAATAATTTAGAACAGACTCATGACCGTACCCCTGTTTGCATATACCTATAAGATTAAACAATACCTTCATAAGAATCTTGGATTACAAAATTTTGAAAATAAAGTCATGGAATATAAAAGCATCGATAAATATAATTCACTCACAAATTATTGTCAGTGTATTATAATTTATAATATTATTGCAAATTAACAATTGTTTTTTTTTCTTTAATAGTGAAAACAATCTTTATCTAGAGTCAACTCATGAACATTCATTTTGTACCTAGCTCAGATGTAATTAACAAAAATAGATAGGTAGTATTCATCTTATAATAAGCAGATCCTACAGATAAATTTTTCTACTTTGGGTAAGTTACCAATTATCGGTCATTTACACGAATCCACATCTTCGGTCATATAAGAAGAAACGATATAAAAATTATTATATCCTTTCATCTTATATGACCGAAGATGTGTAAATGATCGATAATTCGTAACTTACCCTGCCTAGATTGTAAAGCTGCTGTAAACATGTAAATATTATGATGATATCCATCGCTCACTCATTAAAGACTGCATGTCCAACTGTGAGCCTTATTATAATAGGATAATATTTTATCAATAAAGATGTTTCAATCTACCTACATGCAGCAAGGTAGGTACAAAATGAATGCTGAATGAATGGAGTTGACAACTTGTCTCTGGTTAAACAGATAGTTTTCAGTATTTTATTTATTCCATCAATGTAAATATCGTTCTGTAATAGAATGAGTAGGTATGCTACAGGTAATAGACTACCTATAATAAAACTAATAGGTACAAACTAAATATTAATACTAGGTAGAAATGTATTGACCAAGTGAGGTCTATTCTAATACACACATGAATTACTTTTTAACTAAATAAAATATATAAAGTGTACTTCCATTTTAATATAACACCTGAGCATAACTGATAGTGAAGCTCAAACATGATTAAAACAATATTACCTTTAATAATTAGCTGAAACAATGACAAACCGAGTTCTGACGCAATTAATGCTGCGTTCCCGTGCTGAAGAACTCGAAGAACGTTCCTTCAAGGTACGAAGTACGTTCCCTCTGTTAGCGTTCCCGTGCAAACACTACAATATGTACGATTCCGCAGTTCAGGAATTAATATAACTAATTAATTGGGGATATTAATAATCACTAATTTGGTTTGGTGTGTTTAAACCGTTTAATTAATTATCAATTAATCTACAAACATGTAATGTTATGTCAATTATCAATTTTAGTAATTTACGAACAATAATAGGTGTTTCTCCTGCCTTTTCGCTGTTTGTTTACGTTTGGGACGTCACTGTCACAGAACATTGAATAGAAGAAGTGTAGATCCCATTATATAACTCTTGAGTACCGTTTACAGTGACGTCACTTCAACTAGAGCCACTCAGCCAATCAGAGACTTCGTTTCACCAGTTCTGTTTGAGTTCATTATTTTGAATGCGTTACGCGTATTACAACGGAAATGGTGTCAGTTTGTTGCAAAGAAGATAAGTTTATTATTGCTTAGAAGCTGGGCTATAGAATATATATAATCGTGTAAAAAATTTGGTAGGAAGATATGGCTTCCAGCAAAGATAATGAGCTGAGGTTGAATGCACGTTCAAACTGTTTTCGAGAGAGCGTTTATAATGACGTCGGCGATCTATGGACGTGATTGGTTGAATTTTTACGACTGTGTACACGTTCGTTCTGAGCTTCTTCTTATTCAATGTTCTGTGGTCACTGTCGTCACAAAGGACAGCTCTACGTACTATCTACCGAGTCGTCGAGTTCCACGAACTGTGACGAACGTTCTTCGTTACGGGAACGGTTTGTTCTCGTAGAACCGAGGGACGTCCTTCGGGTTCTTCAGCACGGGAATGCACCATAAGATACGGTTACTTGCTGAATGGGTATCTAATCTATAAATCCGAGGGTAAGCGTGTATATTGTTGTATAAAGGATCTAAAACTACATATTTATATAATCTAATTATACATATATTTATGTATAAGCTCTCTATCATATATTTTCATCCAATAAATTAATTTGAATTTCTTTGGGGAAAATTGGATTAGGTATTTACAATTAGAAAAGATTGTTGATAAAATTCTTCCTCAATAATCTACTCCTTTAAATATAAAAAATAGCAGTAGCTATACGATTATCGTGACGCCATCTTAACCTGGGTTCGGTCATTTAGTTTGAATATAGTTATTTCAGAATATGATTTAATTTTGAAGAACCGAAGGTACATTTCATTTTTCCAATTACGAAGGATTCGATGAATACATGTATGGAATTTGTTGAGGCAAGTAAGGTTAAAATTGATCTTATAAGAGGGGACGTGTGTGTCAGTAGTCCATCTTTCTGTGTTATTTCTCATTTTACTTTTTAATTGAAATAAAAATATGATTAAATAGGTATACTCAATTAATAATTAATCTAAATATTAAAATAATTTTTAATTTCTTTCATTTTAAATTTTTTATATTCCGCTTTTATTTTCTTTATTTCTCATATTAATTGTTTCTATGCAATCACTCATTTGATTTCATAATTTAATGTAGTTTGTTGTAGTGCACACTTCATGATTGTTTAATGTTCTGGCAGGGCCCCCGATATACATATCTTATGTTAAATCAGTAATAAATAGGGCTGGGACAATATGCTTTTTATGCTTTGAAAATATGCTTTTTATGCTCTAAAATATGCTTTATATTCTCTAAAATATGTTTTTTATGCTCTAAAATATGCTTTTTATGCTCTAAAATATGCTTTTTATGCTCTGAAATATGCTTTTTATGCTCTGAAATATGCTTTTTATGCTCTGAAATATGCTTTCTATGCTCTAAAATATGCTTTTTATGCTCTAAAATATGCTTTTTATGTTCTAAAATATGCTTAATACTATGTCTAACATTCATTTTTTTATTTAATCTATATCAACCAGGGAAATGAATATTATTAAACTTTAATAATTTTTTTATTTATAAACTGTGTTTTCATATGTTGCAAGATTGACGATCTCTTCTCATCAGAAACCTAAAAAAAAGTACAGCTATATAATTATTGTCAAGAACCAAGTGCACTAGTTTTGGTATGAAAAAGGATTCTCCTATATAAACTATAGAGATCATTTAAGAAAAATTTAAAATGTTAATATTTGTGAATAGAGTATGCGAATTACTAACTAATAATGCATTCTAATCTCACCGATTAATTTATGAGAGCAATCTACCAATTTTATAGTATGATATAATCTACATAATTTCTCGATTAGCAGTGTTGAATTACAAGTAAGATTTTAAATTATTTTAGAATATACAAGGTTCTATTGATAATAGTCGTTTGTATACTATTCTTACTTTCAAGCTACAAAGTTTGCATTTCATATCTCCATCAACCTCTTCCAAATCTGTAGTCAAAGAGCAATCTTGCTCGAAGTTGGACTTTCTCAATTTTAGGCATGTGTCAATGTGGTTTGCGAGATGTGAATGACAACTCTTCACACCATTAACTAGAAGTGACTTTGTATGTTACATAAATGTAGTAATACAAAAATTCTTCCAAAAATACACATTTGATCCACGTTTTCATTAAAATATTATCCATACACTTGTAATTGAAAATTTCGTATAACTTTTATTTATCAACCACCTTTCTGTGGATAAAAGCATATTCTTTTCGGAAAAAGAATATGCTTTATTTTCTGAGCATATTCTTTTTGGAAAAAGAATATGCTTTATTTTACGATGCATAAAAAAATATGCTCTAACGATAAATATGCTCAAGAATATTCTGTTATGCTTAAAGGTCCTCTCCAGGTTCCGGGAAAAAAATGAGTTTATTACATAATATAATAGAACTAAGGTCTACGATCATTATTTCGCAAACTGCATACAATTCGGTTCAGTATATATTTTATTATTTGCTTTGAAAGTTTTTTAATACTCTGTGAGCAACAATCGACCGAATCTCCAACCTGACGCTGAGAAAGAAGATTGTACACTCTTTGTTTTGATTTCAAATTTAGATTTTTAAACAAACAATGCGTTTTTGGCCTTCTTTTACGATATTATTTGTTTCTAAAGAATATAAACGTTTCTATTATAAGTTTATCTAAATTTAAACTTTTAAAAGAATAATAAATAGATTTATTAAACCAAATACCTAGTTAACAATCAAAACAAATGGTGTACATTCTTTTTCTTCAGACTGAAATTAGAAAGTCGGAAGTGAAGTAGGTTTTGTAGAGTTTGGATTATAAAAATCTTTAAAAGCATATAAAATTAAATATATGCTATCAAATTTTATGGGGTTTGCAGTTAAATGATTAGAAACATTAGTTTCGTTGATTTAAGCAATAAAAAAATTTGCTTGGAGGGGACCTTTAAAGCATATTGTCCCAGCCCTAGTAATAAACTACAAAAATGTCTGACTAGTGAATAGTAACCCTTATAAGAAGCTGTTAAAAGGTCCTCTTAAAAAAAGTTCAATTTAATGAGTTTTGACTTCCGTTCCTGATGATGACTAGACATTTACTCTTCGACAACTTGAATCCTATTGAAAATATGGACATTCTGCCTAGAAATAATTTTTTCAATCATAGTAACATTTAGTCTTAAATGTTGGACCTAAGTGATTTCATGAGGTGGCAATAATTGTACATACGGTATATATTTGTTTGAAGATATTATTTTAATTCTGTATTATAATTACAAATTATATCAATTAACATTTTAATGCCATGCGTGATCATAGGATCACTCAAAATTATTCATACTACAGGGTGGCGCAAAAAAAACCATTTTCAAACTAGTTTAAATATGGGTTTCCTTTTTTTTGCGCCACCCTGTATAATACTCTGTCATTTTTAATTGAATAATATTTCTGTACCAAACTTCTCATGGACAGGTTAGTATAACCCCAACTATTTTTCAGGAAATAAACATTCCTTTACAAACTGCCCATCTGATTGAAGCTATCCAATACTTTCAATAAAAATAAATAAATTATTGAAGAACTGAAAAGTTTACACGAATGCCAAAAAAAATAACTTCCATAATATCGGACATTATTTTGATATAAATCAAACAATGAATATTTTTTTTACATTTGCATTCTAGCAAATTTATTTCATATAAAAAAATATAATTTACTTTATACATTGATACACGTCATATATTTAAACTAAGATTATTCATAACAAATTTTTGAGATCGATTAATAAAAACCTTTCTAAGGATCATATTAGGTGACAACTACACTCCCTAACAAATTCAATATAAAACAGGTTCCTCAATAAGTAGCTACATAAAACTTTCTAAATCGAGCTTTAGTAATATTTTAGATGTAGCTAAACTAATTAAGAAAATATAAAATTAGCCACAGTTCAATTATCATTAGTTCTTTGAAGAGAATGTTTCGAGTCATTAGCTAGCTGTGGTAAGTTGACAAGAAGGGACAGACTGGAGTTTGACTACAGGACAGTGAAGTAGGGACAATATAACACACTGGTAAACAATACACAAATAACAACCTCTCCTTTTGTTTCTAATATAATGTACATCAGTGGTTCTTAAAGTGGGGCCCGGCACCCCCTTGGTACCTGGATTGTTAATAGGGGGTGCACGGGATGGCTGTTTTGTTATTTAAAAGTTTGGTTCTTGTTGTTAATATCATGCAGAATATACATGAAGTATATTTATCATTTTCTCACTCATGGTAACCAACCATATTATAATTGTATATTTTCAGTCTATTTCAATGCAATGCTCAGGGGGTGCCTGAGAAAAACAAAAGGTTTGCGAGAGAAATAGCTACTGCAAGAGCCACTGCCATTGCACTCTCTAAAACTCTTCCTGTCCTCTTTGTTGCAAAGAACCCAGAGCAGCGGGTAGATTCTGAGCGGGTCTTTGTCCCATGTGCCCGGGTCCTAGAGGCACCAGGCGGGGTCTGCCTCTTCCCCTTTTCACCCCCACCACTGGAGGAATGGGGGAACCTGGAAAAGAGGGGGGAAAGACGACAATCTCAACAAATGTCAATAACAAACATAGGGAAACAGTGGAAGGAAAGTGTGAAATATACCATGAAACTTAATAACATATTATTTATCAATCAATCGTTACTAATTAATGAATTATACCCGTTTACTTTAATCTTACCTAATCACATTTAAATTCATTGCTACTCTAATTAACATATAGCAAGCTACTTCTTACTGACTAACTATAACTTTTACGAAAAATAATGATTGTTGAATTTTATTTCAATTAAAACAACAAACTAAATTTTCAATTTAAAAAGTAGCTAATACAAATAGAAAATTCTTCTCGTACTGTTCGTAACTTCATGTATTTTGTTATTAACAAATAGTAACATTGGTTGAATTCCCTTTAGAACTACTCACCCTGAGTCAAACCCTCTGTAGTTCTAGATGCAGCACCTCTCCCCCTGATGGTGGACATGCGGGGCCTGCCCCTCTTTCTCTGTCCCCTAATGGGTGGGGTGGGGACAGGGACAACAACGGGACTCTCTGGCAAAAGCATGAAAAAATTAGATAAGAAAAGAATGGCTTTTTATCTAAAGATCGAAAATACTAATTTTAACAAATAACTACATTAGGACTTTAGTTAGGAATCCTAAGCTTAATATATTCCCAGAAATATTCTGCAGATACTTTAACCTAGATTGTCAATTTAATAAATAGCCAAGATATTATGTTGGCTTATTGGAGGTGGTTGTACAGCCCTATGAAGGCTGAACATGCAATGTTTGTTTGATAAATTATAACAGAAAAATAGAACAAAAAGCGTACATTCTTTTTCTTCAGCCTCAGATTAGTGTTTTGTTCTTTGTGGTACACAGAGTATCGAAATATTTAAAGTGAATCAATTGTATAGCTACTAACTTAAATTTTATGCGAATTACCTAGTTCTGCAATATCATATAGCTAATAAACTCATTTTTATCTGAGTCTAGAGTGGCCTATAAAGAGAGTAATTTAACTTATATAGATGCAGATTGCCAATAACTACTGTACAATTATCTCTCTTTGAAGTATGAAGTAAATGAAATTATTCATTGAATAACCATAACTTCAGATCATTTCACTGATAATATTGAAGCTACGGAAAAATACTAAAGAGAAAAGAGTCAGGATAAAGAGAAAAGAGTCAGGATAGAGAGAAGGGAGCTATAATGTTTTTATTTACCTGGATTAGCCACAACACTTGAAGAGGAGACAGAGCTAGGAGAACTGATGTCAGCTATCACCAAGTCATCACTCTCTTCCTTCATCACCATTACACTCTCCTCATCACCATCTAGATCACCAATCACCAGTCCCCCTCCCACAGACATGGGCGAGGGAATATCCTCCATGGGGGGTTGTTGGGAGTCACTTCCTCCATCTTCCAACCTCCGACGCTTCAACTCACTTTGCTCTTTTTCAAATTTCTAAGAGAGAATTTAAAAATTAAAAAGAAGAAATTAAGAAAAATAGAAAGACATTACAAATGATATTAAATTTCTAAAGGAAATAAAATGTACATTATAAATAAAATCTGATATTAAAAAATTAAACTGCCCCTCCAAAAAATCAAGATAGATCTATTCTCACCACTTAACATATCTCTTATCAGTCACCTTCTTTGGAAATATCTCTCTCACCTTCTCTGCGTATCTCTTCCTCATCCTCTCCCTCATCTTCTCCTTATTGTACTCAGTGCGCTGTTCGTCCAAGGCTTTCTTCTCACTCTGCCTCGCTCTGAATTGCTTCTCAATGTCATCGTCCAGTAGCAGAGACACCACCTCCTTTGGCTTCAGAGTGTCTGGCTTGAAGTTGCCGCCACTGATCACCATACGCTGGATCTGGAGGGGAAAAAACGTCAACAAGCAATAGTAGAGGCGGTAGAGCTTCAGCAACACACCGATATCACACTGCATGCATTTAATTCATTTGGCTACTGCTTAATATAGAAAAATGATCAACAGTGAAAATCATTGTAGTTTTCAATTATATGCGAATGATAGTACTCGATTATTGACTTCATTTTACTTTTATCATAGCTAGTATTGATATAGAATTTGTGACAACCTCTTCAGTTTGTTTGGATAATTTTAATCAGTTAGGGAAAACCAGACATAACAGCCACTATGTAAGAGCACAGCTATGTAACTAAAGCATACATTGGACTTTAGTGTTGCCACGGAAATAAACTATTAGCATTTCGTGGCGGATTTTCCTCTAGATTTCAGTCACTCCAAAGTTAATTCAGGTGAGAGCAGAGTCTTAGCAGATTTAAATGTCCGATATCGTCACCCAGTATGTCGATCTACAAAAGATACTTCACCGTAGAGGGATACTCCATAGTGGTCGTACATCAGTTGCTCAGTGCCCAGGCACTCCACGAGCACGTGTCTCACTGACACGGCAGAGTGGCAATGCTCACACACAGATGGGTAGTTTCTATCGGCTCTAGGACAACTGCCATGCAATATATTATAATTTTATTTTGGGTGAATTGTAAAGCACTTGTAAACCTAACATTTCTTGGAATTAATTTGACATGATGTATATTATTATTTTAACCTAAAATTTTAGTATAAAAATGTTAGTTGTATAGTAAGAAATTGTGAATGAAGAAACATTGAAATTAATACTGCAGTAATACTAGATTTCTTTCTTTGTTACAATCATTTTCTTTCACATTTTACGCCTTAAATAATCAAATGATTGTCAAAAAGATTGAAATCTATAGATACAAAACTTTTTTCTCAAACATTTCAGAATAGAAAGAAAAGTACAAACATAAGCTATACAGGTTAAAATTTTCAGTGAGTGTGGTTTTGCATCTTACTATTTTAGAGTTGCTTTTTTATGAGTTAACTAAAATGTTGATTTGTTATTAGTATATTAACAAATTTAATAAAGCATAGTTCAGTATTAATTATTCTCATATTTTGACATTTTTCAAATATTTATAAGACATGTTTCTAATCGGTGAGAGCTAGAAACAAAGAAACTACAGAAAAACTAATTCAAATTTCAAAGTTACTGAGCAAAGTGTTCTTTTTTTAAACATAGAAATAAGATAAATACTACTTTAGTTTCTAATCCTGAATCTAGCAGAAACGTTTGTTTTTACAAATAAAAAATATTAATTAACCCAATAAAAATTCTTAATTAGTAAAATGCGAAATCACACTCACTGGAAATTATAACCTGTATAGCTTGTGTTTGAACTATTCTTTGTATTTTGAAATGTTTGAAAAGAAAGTTTTGCATCTATAGATTTTCCACTTCTTGTCAACCATTCGATTGTTTAAGGAACTAAATGAGTTAAATGGGTTAAATATGATTTAAAAAAGAAATGAATTTAGTATACTTCAACTTTAAATTCTGAATCTACTGTCAATACTAATTTCTATACTTCTTTATGCACAATTTCGGACTATACGATTAATATTATAAATAATTGTTAGGTTAAGATAATAATATACTTCACATCAAATTAATTCCATGAAAGGTTAAGTTTACAAATGCATAACAATTCAGCCAATATAAAATTATAATATATTGCATGGCAGTTGTCCGTACACCGTTTCTATCCACCAGATGTTTGTATGTGTGTATCAAGAGTAAATATGTCCAATTCTCAGTCGGCAGAGTAACTATACGATTTTCTTTACTTTTTGTACTGAATATTAGTGAATAAAGCGCTACCTACTGACTATTAGTATATTATTGCGTATATTAATCCATTCTGATGACAACATTTTCCTCACTAGCTTTTGATTTTAGAATACAGGTCTGAATGACAGGTAGCTAATAGGACTGTTCAACTTCTTGCTCTGTGCAGATTAGTTAGCAGCCTATTAACCCCTTCAATGGTCTTCATCCATTGCCAATTTTTATGATCAGATCCTAAATTTCAGATACAATTCGGCAGGGTGGTTTGGTTTAAACGAAGCTAAAAAACATGGTTAATTTTGTTTTCATGTTTATTTTTTTTATCCTCTGCAGTTCTAAAATCATTTTAATTTATCATTAATCATCCATATTATATCTATATCATTTAAAATAGTTTTATCAAATCATTTAAATATATTATGTAGCTATATAAAAAAATAAGTAGTTAATCTTGGTAGTGTAATTTTTTAATGGAAGACATTAGAACCAATGGGAAATAGAAATGTAGACAGGGTTTTCTTCTCACCATATCGTGTCATTATCATTGTATAAAGATATTATAAATAGTTATTCAGTAAATATCAAAATATAGTCTTGAGTCACATTGTGATATTCATTAGCTAATATGTTATCTTCTAATTTAAACATCTACATTTGAAATGTAAACCAATGCAAGTATAAGAGAATTCAAGAAATATTTGAAACTAGCTAACTAACTTGAGTTTTGAATTTTCATGAGCTTATTAAAGTAAACTAGCAGCTGAGAATTATTCAATAATTGGAAGTAAAATGTTACATAGCATCTGCATTAACTAAATTTTGAATGATTTATCTCGAATAAATAGATTTCTTTTCATAATTTACCAAAATATAAATGATATTTTGTATTGCATAGTGATCTGTTGTGAACTAATCAGTATCAATATGCACTTTTATTAATTAATTCCATATAAAAACCAAATAAACCATGGTTTATTTGTTTTTTCCAAAAAAAAAAAAAACATTGGTTTTTAACAACCCTAGAATTCGGTGTGGTGAGTTCATACATATGTTCCTCAATTGCCGAAGAAAGCTTCTCGAGTCTGATACGAGACTGCAGGGTCTAGACTCGAAATTTGGCAAAATGGATGACAGTTTCTGATAGGTGGAAGTTCCGCACTAAATATAGTAGCATCATACGGTAACCTGAAGGATACTATTTATAGTTCAGATATTACGGCATATCCCACTCTATCTTCAGTTTCGGAACTATTTCTGGCTATATATAGGTAGAGTTTGATTATTTTATATATTTATCTATCAAATGCTGCATGAAGCGCGTGCACCTCCGCCGATGGTACTTCTCTAATCAGTTGCTCACATAAATCACGAAGAAAGAACTTACCACGGAACTAAATAGCAGCAAACCTAATCATAAGTGAATGGATGGGTCAACAAGCTACGAATTATAAGTTGATTGGTTTTCCCCATTAGTTACCTCACTCTTTTCCTTTGCCCTCTGCAGCATTCTTTCCTCTATAGTTCCTTTGCATATCAACCTGTAGACAGTGACCTGCTTGGTCTGACCCACCCTGTGGGCCCTGTCCATCGCCTGCTGGTCCACAGTGGGGTTCCAATCAGAATCGTAGAAAATCACCTGGAAAAACATTGAGCATAAAAATAAATAATACACTGAGCGTAAGGAAATAATTCTACCATTCAGACAGAAGGTACATTTAGAAATAACAACTTATTCATCACAGACTCACAGTATCTGCAGCTGTCAAGTTAATGCCCACACCCCCAGCTCGAGTGGATAAGAGAAATACGAAGATGTCAGACTTGCTCTGGAAGTCAGCCACCATGTCTCTTCTGTCACTGATTTTGGATGAGCCATCCAGTCTGAAAAAAAGAACATTGCAAAAGTTATAATGGAGCTATAACTAATAAGATATTAGAAGACCCCTCCACTTCTAATTTTTTTATTGCTCTATTCATTAGATCTAAAGTTAGCCACTAACTGCGAACTACTTCAAATTTCGTTCTATATTTTTATTAAAGCTAATATGAAATTTGAATTGTTCTGTTTAGTTTTGCACCACCATCTCGACTTTCTAAGCAAGAAAAAGAAAGGCTTATATCTGACTAATTCAAAACAATAATACGACTGATAGAAATGGCTACATATATCGTTAACTAAATACCATTACTCTAAAAGAAACAGTAGGTACTTATAAAAGTACCTAAATACCATTAAATATACAGGGTGTCCGCAAAAAAAGTAGCTGATTTGAAAGGACTGTAATTTGTAAACTATTATTGCAAAAAGATTGAAATAGGTTTCAGTTTAAAGATAGGAATTCCAAGTTATATTTCATGTTTTTAGCATTAGATAACCTCTACCAGACTCAATAAACTTACCAAGACGAAAAACGTTCGATTTAATCTATTAAAAAGTCTGACAGTAGAGATTGAGTGTGACTATTTCTTATATAATTAACTGCAAAGCAAATTTTTGATACATTTTCTATAAGTATTTACATTGTTGCGTAGGTACCTCATGTATGTGTGTTTCCTGTGTCGCATGTACTCCTCCAGCAGATTAATCATCTTAGTCATCTGAGAGTAGATGAGTACTCTGTTACCAGCAGCCTTCATGCGGTTGAGTAGCGTGTCCAGCACATAGAGCTTTCCCGCATCCATGATCATAGAGTGCTTGTCAGGAATGATGATGCCAGTCCAGTCCACTGTTTTAGGGGGGTAGGCCTCCAGTCCACCACGAGGAGAGTCAGTAATGTCACAGATAGAAGGGGGAGTTTTTTCTTGGGAAGGGGAAATGGACTCTGCTATCACCTGTGCAAGAGAAGGTAAAGGAAGATAAAAGATGAAACAAATAAAAATGCCATATTGCTTTATCACTGCTATTACATTCAATAGATTTGAAGATCTATATTTCTGAAGAGTGGAATTGTGAACTAACAGTCCAACTCTGGTTTGAAATAACACTCCAATAGCAGTTTTTAAAGGCAAAACTAGTGAAGTGTAAGTGTAGCAAGTTTTGTTAGATATTGATAGTTATGTGTGTTTAATATGTGAATGATTATTAGTTTAATTCTAAGTAACTAGTTTCTCTTGACATTCATGGTTAGTAAGTTGCAAGGAAATTATTCAAACTTTAAGGTTTGTGAGATGAGTAGTTCTTTACTCATTGTACTCATATTCTACTACTATTTTTAGCTATAACCTTTACTGAATAATAATAGTATAGGTTAGAAGGACAGAATTTGCATATGTGATAGAAAATTTATTGAAAAAATGATTCTATTGGTGCCAAGTACTCTATTTCTCTAATGCCTATTTGCATGAGAAGAGTGATGTTTTCTAAAAAAAGAAATAGCTATATTCTATTTCTTTTCTTCAATTAACCACATTTTCTTATTTAGGAAAGAGTAACAGTACACACCACTACTCTCTCTCCTTCTAACTCACCTTAATAAAGAGTAACAGTACACACCACTACTCTCTCTCCTTCTAACTCACCTTAATAAAGAGTAACAGTACACACCACTACTCTCTCTCCTTCTAACTCACCTTAGCTGCTCCACAGTGCAGCATAGCAGTGATTTCGCACTGTCTGTCGGTGACTGTATTGCTCCAGGCACGAGTCTTGTGAGAGTAACTGTACAGGAGGCGTGGAGTGCAGTGTACCTGGGGGAAACCAGGGAAAAAAACAGTGAAAAGGAAGCTGTATATTGGACTATGAAGAATTACTAGAATTAGGTAAATTACGTTATTGAGACAGTTATGCAATTTCCTACCTATGTTACTTATAATATAATATAGCTAGCTACTAGCTTTTTAATAGAATGTGCCACAAAGTTTTAACGATTAAAGTAAACAACCGGTGTGCCACTTTGCTAATGTATTTATATTATACATAACAAATGTACACAGTTACGAAAAATGAATCCAGAAAAAATTCTAATAACGAAGAAATATCAATTAGAAATGGCTAACCAAAAAAAAGTTTAAAAAAATCAGGATAAACAAAATAATAAAAATATAGGACGAAAAATCTGAAAACATTCGGGTAATATAAATTAAAGAATTGTTTTTTTTTTGAAACCCCGTTATTTTAACGGGAAAATATACTATATAGTGTTTATATAGTGTTTATATAATAAGTAATATAACCAGTGGCGGCATTGCGGAAGTTCAGTAAGTTATTGCAAAAATATAATAAGTCGATAGGGTACACCACACTCACAATATCTGTTTTAAAGTAGCTACTTTGTTCTGCCACCTGGTTTTCAAGCGTGGATCTACCCGTAACTACTTAGCTGCAACATTGTAAATGTTGTGAACATTGAACCGTTTTAATGTTTTTTACAATATTATGATTAACACAAAATGATGCCGTTTAGTAGCTACGACTAGTTCCAACTTTAGTTTCTTACATAAATCCAATTATATAATTCATTTCTCTAGCTTAATAAAAAATTTTCAACCGTAATATTCTACAGGGTGTCCGCAAAAAAGAAAACGATTTAAAAGGGTTGTAATTTGTAAACTATTATTGCTAGAAGATTGAAATTAGTTTCAGTTTAAAGATAAGAATTCCAAGTTTTATTTCATGATAAATTAAGCATTACAAGACCAGATTCAATAAACTTATCAAGACGAAATATAAGAAAACATATAGTTCTTTTATATTATCGTAAATGTGAACCTGCCCATAATGAACTTCTTTCTCACCTTTGGACAGGTGTGAGTGAGAAAGAGAGGCAGGTCCACTGCCTCACACTCTCTAGTCACAGGACTGATCTTAGAGAGGATGCTGCTCTTCACCTCCTCAATAAGAGGACTCTTCCTGCTCCTCATAGCCCTGTGAGCAGGTGTTTCAGGGGTGTAATGTAAAGTGTAGGAGGTGTGGGTGTAAACTGTGGAGGTGTGACTGCAGAAAATCAAACCTTTCAAAGAGGTGTAATCTACGGCAGGGAGTATCAAAGACAATCTGTTATCTAAAGTCTTATTAGAGTGCCACATGTTTCTGTGTCTGTTCACTGGAGAGTTGTGGTTAAAATGTCTAAGTAATGTCTTCCACAGGACATTTGGCCTGTCTTCTAAGATATGGGAAACTTCCTGTAAACTTAGTCCACACAGACGAGCAAAGCTGAAGTTAGTGTCCCATGTATGTGTACGATTTCTGCCGATACCTGGAAAAGAGAAAACTTTACACAGAATTGATCATTGTGATTTAATTAAGTACTGCATAGCTAGCTAGTTATACATTGAAAAATCCGTGGGGAGGTATCGTTATGGAGCTGTCGTCCACTGATGTTCGAGAGCAACTGCTATGTGGATTGTGGAACAGTAGACGCAACAGCAGTTGTGGTTGTTGTTTTCATGGCAAACAGAAGCCCCTGTTTGTTATGAAACCTTTCACTGTCTTCAAAATTACAGGGTTAATTCCTTAGATGGTTTTATCGCTGTCTCGTTGCCAGGACACTATCAAAATATGTTTCACAGATAGAACCTCTACGCAACGAGAAAACAGGGTAGAGTCTACTCCCTCTATGATATGTTCGTGAGTTGTCAAGGTATGACCGATTCTGAGGAGACACAGGGACACCTCAATTCTCTTGGTTTTTATAAATGAAGATGGCCAAGTCTTTACATCTTCTAACAGTTCACTCAGTTTGTTGTCCACCACATCACCCCACTTTCTGTTCCAAGTTTCTAACAGTTCCTTCAACTGAAGGGTACATGTCTTTACAGAGCAGTCTCAGTCTCACATTTTCACAGGTGCTTCAGACTGTATTGATTCGTTTGAGTTGTCAGCCAGCTCATTTCCAGCAACACAGACGTGGCTAAAAAGAACGAAGTGAACTTGAAGGTAAGATGAAGTTAGTTTCTATACTCATTTGGTGGTCAGTCGTGAGACATTAAGAATATGGGATCACGCGAATGGGTTGGGGGAGGTCACGAGTGTAACAATGCGGCGAGCGAGATGGGATCCCACATGGCGGCGAGAGATATGGGTCAGTCACTAGCTAGCTAAACGTTGCTCTCTGATTGGGTCGCGTGATTTATTCAAATACAGATCCTGCCTAATCAGAGTGTTTCTACGTCAAACACCTGTGACGCATCTGAACGGATACCACAGTGATCAGGCAATAAGAATGACAGTCATCTAATTGAGTCGCAAAACAAGATCAAATATCTCCGCAAACAAATCTTCTGTCGCCGCCCAGTGACTTTAGTCACACCCAAAACCCTTGAATACAAAACCCATCCAAAAATCACACTCAACAGCACTCCCCTCCTCATTAACAACACGCCTTAAATCTTTGGAGTTACATATGAGCGCAACATGACGTTCAAACAACACATTAGACATCAACAACAGAGCAAAAAGAAGACTGAAAGTCCTCGCGCCCTTACTCACACACTCCAAGGTAGTCATAACAACACTACAAACAGTACATGAGACCTACTCTCACTTACGTCTAGAGACTTGTCACCTGACATCTCCAACACCCACGGTTACTAGAAAAACTCTCCAGCACTCTGCATTGTCACAGGTTGTACACAAACAACACCCACACACAGAAACACGAGTCCTCCCGCTTGCCTTACACATTGCTATGAGGGGAACACACTTTTACACCTCACATCCACTACACCACATGCAAACCGAGCGGAGAACACCACGCAACCTACACCTCGCTAGGCAAACATATACACACCATCTTCACACACAGAGCTCTCGACTCCCTTCCTCACAACATGCTCTTGGGGTCTCGGCCTCCGGACTTAAACCAGAACGAGTCTCACATGTCTTGGCAGGATAGGATCAAGCTATCTCGTCTGAGATGAAGACACCATCCTTCCTTACCCTCTTATACACACAGGATTGAGAGATCTGACTCTGACTGGTTTGAGGTAGCTATGTCACACTGGTCAAGGGTCTGTCTCCCATATCCACACACAATATTCATCCCTACAACTAAACACAACATTCACTCACTGGATCACCTTTGGACCCATCTTCAGGCAGTAACTACCTGAGTGGTGCGGATTTCTCTTAGGCCCACACACTGCTTCGTGTGGGTGCAATTGGATAAAATGTTCTACGATCTTAAGACTTAAGTGCAGCGAATGTTCTAAAACAGGGCATATTACAAGATCAAGCAAAAATCGTTCATCAAACACACATCGCAGAGCAAATGCAGTGTACAACCACCAAACTGTACATAGGTTTCTAGAAATAATCCTTAATTTAGGTAAATATTCCACATGTTCTTCCAAAGATAAAAGTTACCTTTTGAGACTAAATTCTTGTAAATGTTCTCCACACTGAAGGGGTTCAATTCTCCTCTGGTTAGGTGTCGTGTTTCGCTCAACAGAGACATGAGGTACACCATACGTGGCACCAGGTAACCCTGAGCCTTGAACAGGAAGGGGGACTGCACTTCTCTTCGCTCCAACAGCTCGGGGTGATTGCAAACCTAAAGGAGAATGAAACAATTGAGATGGTGTTTGTACCTAACTTTTCTGTTAACTGCATCATCAGTTCACACTCACCTTTCTGAACTGCAACACCAGTTCACCCTCACCTTTCTGAACTACAACACCAGTTCACCCTCACCTTTCTGAACTGCATCACCAGTTCACACTCACCTTTCTGAACTGCATCACCAGTTCACACTCACCTTTCTGAACTGCAACACCAGTTCACACTCACCTTTCTTAACTGCAACACCAGTTCACCCTCACCTTTCTGAACTGCAACACCAGTTCACACTCACCTTTCTGAACTGCAACACCAGTTCACACTCACCTTTCTGAACTGCAACACCAGTTCACACTCACCTTTCTGAACTGCAACACCAGTTCACACTCACCTTTCTGAACTGCAACACCAGTTCACACTCACCTTTCTGAACTGCAACACCAGTTCACACTCACCTTTCTGAACTGCAACACCAATTCACACTCACCTTTCTGAACTGCAACACCAGTTCACACTCACCTTTCTGAACTGCAACACCAGTTCACACTCACCTTTCTGAACTGCAACACCAGTTCACACTCACCTTTCTGAACTGCAACACCAGTTCACACTCACCTTTCTGAACTGCAACACCAGTTCACACTCACCTTTCTGAACTGCATCACCAAGTTCATGAGAGAGTTGGTGACAGCAGACTGCGTGTTGGAAGGACAAGATGCTCCTGTAGAGTTCAGTAGCTCGTCAATTGAGATTTTGTTCTTGAGACCCGAGTAGAGGAACTTCTGACGCAGAGTAAGGGGGCAGTACACCATAATCTGAAACAGATACCTAGTTATGTAATGAAGTTAATGACAACTCAACTTAAAGATCCCCTCCACTCTAATTTTTTTATTTCTCTATTCATTAGAACTAAGGTTACTGATTACAAAACTGAAAACTATTTCAAATTTGGTTCTATAGTTTTATTATAGATAACTAAAGTGTAATTGGAGATTTTTATCCGTTCTTTCTTCTACACTCTGAATTACAAACGAAGAAAAAAGATCCATTGAATCTTGAAAAATCAAAACTATAATAAAGCTTTTAGACATAATATAAATCGCGACCTACAACTACCGGTATCTAAATACCATTACCATAAAAAAAACCATTAGGAGGTACCGAAAAGTGAACCTAAATACCTAATTATACCATTAAATTTACGATAATACTTGATAAGTTAGAATGTGAATATTTCTTATACAATTAATTATGAACAGAATACTTGATCAATTTCTTTTCTGTTAACTGTTATATAACCTTAGCTCTACAAATTTAAAGCAATTCCAGATTCTTTTTAAAATTTAGAGAGGAGATTACCTTCAATATTTCAAATGACTTTTGCATATAGTCTCTTCTCACTGAAATGAACAACGTCATACAAAAAAATTATTTGCTCCGTTAAAAAAATGCATTGTCTAATGACGTTCTGATAAACAAATAAATAGTGATAAAAACACTATTTCCCCAATATAAAATAACTTGGTCGTTTAAGGGTTAAGAATGATACTCATAAAATAGTTAGAAACGCAATTTCACCAATTAGTTTTATCAATGGGAATCATATAGAGTAGCTACTATATGATTCCAGGACGATAACCCCCCGTGCAATAAGCCCCCCGGACAAATACCCCCAAACCGGACCGCTAACCTAACCTTAGGTGCACTATGTCTCTTTATATTTGTAACATATAGTAATTTTATTAGTAAAAAATTAATGAAAATAATAAAATTGAATTAGGCCATTTATATCGACCTGGGTTTTTTTTGCTTGGGGGTGGGTGTATTGCACGGTTTTTTTTTGTTCGGGGGTATATTGCACGGTTTTTTTGCACGGGGGGTTATTGTCCTGTCACCCTACTATATGTAGCATCTACCTTCCAATACTCTTAACAGTAGTTAGTCTATTAGTTACCATTTATCTCACCTCTACTTTGTCAGACAATTCATTTTCCACCTCTGTTTTGATTCTCCTCAGCATGAAAGGCTTCAGAATGGTGTGGAGTCTGTTGAGGTGCTCTGAGGTAAGAAAATCTACGGTTATTCTCCTCCATCAATGATACTAAACCCAATCAAAAGTAAAAACTTCACTAACCAATTTTTTAATGGATATATAATCCAGCACAGTTTTATTTCCCACTTAACCAATTTTTAATACATATATTTAATAATAGGTAATAACACAAGTAGTTATTGACAAAATTAACGCATTTGATAGGGATGGGACGAAGTATTGGCATTTTTGTGGAGTATCGGCAATGGTATCGGCATATAATGAAAAGTATCGGACGATACTTAGCCGATACTTGTATGATTATTTAAATTTTATTCATTTGATAATTTTTTTTATAAAATTTCTATTATTCTATAGTCATAAATGAAATAAATAATTCATTATAAATACTCCATTAATAATTGACCATCTACCTACTAGAGTTCTAAGTATAATTTATATTTATTTATTATGACTTGCATGACATTAATAATAAAAAATTTAAAGTATATACGGAATCTACCAATAGGTTTCTTATCTTGAACTATAAATTCAAGATAAGAATTATTCAGCTACTGTTGACCATTTTCGCACCTATTTATTACAAGTACCACAGGATGATAACACACATCAGAAAAGTTATTTATTTAATATTTATGTATTTTAATTAATGTGAAATATGTAAATCACATTGTTATACTACATTGAAAGAGCATAACTGTGTTAGTTTTGAGTTAGAACTTCAATAAACTTACCAGAATAATTGCTACTTGATAACTCATCAAGTATCAATGAGTTTGATAAATATAAACTTTAAAAAACTGCAAGTATCAGTATCGGCAAGAATCGGCATTTTTTTCAAAGTATCGGTTGACTTTGTAAAGTATCGGTATCGGCAAAATTTTTGGTATCGTCCCATCCCTAGCATTTGATAAGATATTATATTAGCCTATAAATGTTCTTAGATATCAAAGCAGTCAGTGTTGCTCACTCTCATCTACAATGGTCCTGTTCTCGACATGTCCCTCAATATCTTTGCTGAACCACTCATTGAACCACTGGTGCGAGTCGAAGAGTGCCGGCATGATGAAGTGGAGTAGTGCCCACAGTTCTGCCATGGTGTTCTGAATGGGAGTACCGGAGAGGAGGAGGCGATTGCGACAGCTGAAGCCAAGCAACAACTTCCACCTCTGACTGGAGTTGGCGGAGAACAGGAGTACAGATAGGGTAAGATTTTAATTTTTAATTTTCATTTTTTATAGTACATACCTATTCAAATCAAGAAAAGATAACAGACCATAAATTAACCATGTGAAGAAAATTAACTTTAGATCATTTCAAAAACATCATAAGGGTCATTTCTATATATTAAATCATTAATCAGTGAGTTCGATCATTTAGCTAATTAGAACAGATAATATAAATCATTGATCAGACAAGTTTCCTTCTTAAATCATTGAATAGAATATAGCATTTATGATTCCAAAATATAATTCATATTTAAATTATTGTCTGTGATCTTTAGCTACTTGATCTATCTATAAATAATATTAGTGGCTACCAATTACTATTTATTTACCTGTTTATACTCTTGATAGCTTGCGCTTCATCCAGCACCATATAATTCCACTTTATTCTGTTGAGAAACTTCAGATCCTGTATAACAATGTGGTAACTAGTAACCACAACGTGAAAGCTCGTGTTGTGCCTTTCACCACTGTGCTTCGTGTCAAAAAACTTACGCAAAGATTTCCTTTCCTCAGGTGTGCCCCAGTAGGGCACAATCTTAAATTCTGGAACAAATCTATTAATTTCTGCCGTCCAGTTATGAAGGGTTGATGCCGGTGTGACTATCAAGAAGGGGCCCCAAGTGTCATACTCCTCACAGATGTGAGCCAAAAATGCCACGGCCTGCACAGTCTTACCCAGACCCATTTCATCGGCCAGTATTCCGTTAATGCCAAAGTAGTAGAGGTTAGCCAGCCAGTTCATGCCCTTCATTTGGTAGGATTTAAGCTGCCCCATGAAGATAGAGGGCTGAGGGTACTCCCTTGACCCTAGCTTCTGAGTGCTGTCACTGCTCACATTAGAGGAGTTACCAGAGAATTTGCCAATACCTGACTGGTGAGATCGAACTGCTTCTTGAGCTGTCAGTAGAGCTTGAGCTTGCAGTGAGTCACTGAAAAAAAGATGAAGATAGTTCCTACACTTTGAAGAATTCATTCCCATGAATGACACACCAATAATTAATTGCATCACATTTAGTTGTAGTTAGCTACTAGACTAATTAGCTACATAAATAAAATATCTCTTCTTGCTCTTCATAATTTAGCTACTTTAATCATATTTATAATGAAAGTATAATGAAGCTATTTTTTATTTAATTGAAGATTGAGCTAAATGACGCAAAAAAAATATAACCGTAAAATCTTTTCTAAGAAGATTACTATTAGATTAGCTAATTATAGTTAGCTAACTGATAGAAAAGGAATTTCTCCTTTCTACCAACTTACTCCGGGTCATCCCCATCATCCTCTAGTTGCTTCAATATTCTCCCTGTCTCCTCCTCATCAGCCCCTCCTATTTTCTTCTGCATAAAATGAGCGTACAGTTCAGGCAGAGTGATGAGGAAATTAACTTTGCGCTGTTGTCTCTTCACCTGAAACAAGTTAGAGCTCTTTGTAGTTTGTATCATTTCTTGCCTCTCATCATCGAAACCCTGGCTTGTAAACCAGCAGGGAAGATGAGAGGTATGTAGACAATCCTTTGTAAAGTTATCTAATTATATCTAGCTACTTATTTTCCAAAAAGTCAAACAGACAACACATTTCCTGGTGAATGATGTAAATAAGTCGTTATTGGAGCATTCTCTGTAAGATCACCTAAAAAAATTTGAAATTAGATCACACCCTCATCTCTTGGATTTCGATGAAATTTGGTTTATATGGCGATATTGGTCAAAAACCCATTTCTGAAATTTTGAGATTAATTCAAGTTATGACCAGGTCATTTTTAGATGAGGCAAATTGTGACCTCAAATTTTTATCCGAGGGTAAAATGTTCATAATTCAACTTAAAGAGTTCTATAACTTTACAAATTTAGATTCCTTGTGCTATTTTAATTCTAAATATGTATAACTTTATATATTTATGACAATTTTTACTCTAGTTACTGTCCATCGAAAATATGTGATAACTTTTGACCTATAGTTATCATAACTTTTGACCTATAGTTTGAAACCAAATTTCCTTAAAATCCAAGAGAGGAGGGTGTTATTATCACTAGTTACCTCTATGATCTCCTTATCCATTTTCCTCTGTTCTTCAGCCTCCTTCTCTAGCCTCTTGTTCTGTTCTTTGACTATTCTGTCATACTTCTTCCACTCCACTTGCATTGACCGACTGAGTCTCTTCAGGAGCCACACCTTGTCCTTGGCGATGCGCTGACTCTGTTAGGGGGTAACAGGAAGAAAGCTATTATTTTGCACGAGGAGGGCAGGAAATATATGTAATGCTTCTAGTTATATCCATCACAGGTAAATTATTTAAAGTAAACGCATAGTATGAATGTAAAGTTTACATTGGCAAAATGTTTACTTCAGGGGGTTTAACAGAACCACTAAACAAATTATAAGTGAATAGAGTATTTAGTATATACCTGAGGTAGAATTTAATTGGATGGAATAGAGCGGCAACCATAACAAATAAATGATGAGCAAGCAAGTGAGCAATAATAATTTTGTCTAATTTATTCAGTAGCTAGCTAATATTCTCCTTAGACTGTAATTATTTATATTTAGATTAAATAGTTAACTAATCAAAAATAATAGGCAAAGGTTCCATGTTTGATAATAGCTACCTAATGACAACTATCTAATAGCTATTCAAAATGTAGGGCAGTAAGTTATTTAGTTACTTACTGTAAATTATGTATATATATAAAAAATATACAATAAGCATATTTAGCTAATGTCAACAAGTAGCAAATTAATTAGGTATCGAATGTTGAAGATGTAACACCGCACCTGAATAGCCTTCTGCTTCACAGCCTTAGATGCTGCAATGGCCACTCTTTTCAGAGTGTGCAGCTGCTCTTTGTGCACATTGGCTCTTGTTCTCTGCGACTTGATGACCTCTTTGCGAGACATCAAGAGCCATAGTTTATGCCTCCTCACTGCAAGGGCCTGAGCATCTAGCTTCTTACCCTTCTTATCTTTCTTAGAGTGTGCCTTGGTGCGTATCTTACTGAAGTCATTGTTATCATCCAAATCGTCAGCAAAAAAGCTATCATTCTGATCAAATAGGCTGCTATCGTCAGCTTCTTCCTCTTTGATAGCAATCACGTCACTGAGTTGCTTGCCTGAGAGTTTGCCAAACAGTTTGGATGTACTGGAAGAACCTGTGAGTGAAGTTTAGAATAGGTAAATGTAGACATAGAATAGCAAAGAGAAAACTATCATATAGCCAGCTAGCTATAATTCATATACCTATACAATCATCACCAAGAGCCAACTAAATAGTAATTTTTCAAGTATAAATTTTTATCACTGATGATATTGTGAGCTAGGAAATAGTTTTTTGTTCTATTATCAAGCAAGGTAAGATGGAAATAAAGAATTAGCTGTTTGAAGAGTGTACATTAATTTTACTTCTATATAATGACTTATAATATTAACCTTTAAACTCTGTCTACAGGACTTAGCACTCTAGTTAGTTTTAAAGAAGAACATAAGAGAGAAACTTACTATCATCTCCAATAGTGAGATTGCTGCCACCTTTGCTTGGTCTAACTAATTTAGTTTTCTTAGCAGCTGCCAGGTATCTCTGATGATCAGCAAATCTGTCACTGTTACAGAGCAGACTGGCGCCATAGAAGAGGTAGGAGCGAGCCAACCAAGGGTTTTCACTGCCACTCTCAGATACCTGAAATCATAGAGAAGTAGCTATCACTAATTAGAACTGAATATCATGGATTCACAAAAAACTTATGAAGATGGTCTTCATTCTCAATATAAGAGACTGTCGTTGTTACATAACAAAACAGATAATAAGCTATTAATCAATTCAATATCAAGTTTAATCCTTGTTGAGGAACCATAGGCTTAATCAGTGAAATAAAAATATCTTACCAATCACCAATGAGTGACTGGCAAATAGATGCAGAAAAGTTACTTCGTGAGTCACTTACTAAGGGAGGAGACTTCACACAGATGGAAGAGAATTATGAAGAGGTTATGGAAAGAAAGCCAATCTAAATATCTCAAACATGGTAAATATGGATGACAAACTGTAACTTTAAAAGAGGCAGTAAACTCAAATCACTTTCACTCAATTGGTTCTTTAGTGATTCAGAATATTTAATTATGTAAAAGTGACAGATGTGTTCATTATTTTTGGAATTTGTTATTTAGAAATGTAAACTGGAACCCTCACTCACTAAACTATAAATTATTGTATACATCCTAGTGTGGCTATGTATGGTTGGTCTGATTTCATCTAGGAATGATTAGGTAGGTACAGTAGCTACTAGCTACGTATTAACACATTGACTACGTATTGGTGCATTTTTGTACCACTATATGAATTACTGAGGACTGTCATATACCACTGTCAAATTTTAAGCCGGAATTGAATTGTGAAAATGTTTACTACAATTATAGCACTGTTTTTTATCATACAGACATGATAAATAAGCACTCAGCTCCTCTTGCTATCATGGTACATGTGATACAGAAGCAATAACAGAAACTTGGTAACATCAGTCTGGCTAGTTAATATTAGGTAGCACATATTAGTAAATCAAATCAAGATTTGTTATTATAAAAATTCAGAAGTTTAATATGTGCTAAACAGTATAGCTAGTTACTTCCTGCGGAAAGGGTGGCGGAAAAGTAACTTTACACATTTAAATGTTTATAGCATGAAAACCGATTCTACTATAGATATCAAATAAATATGAATTTATAGACAAAATCTCAAAGATTATTTTACAACATGTATGTATGATACAGATGAAGTGACTCCCGCCAGAGAAACCATGGCCATATTAAGAGAAGCCTTATCCAAGTCACTTAATTTCCCGTTTCAGTGTAGTCTCATGGCCTGTTCGATCTCGTAATTTAACCCCTCTTGACTTCTTCCTTTGAGGGGTAGCTATCTTAAATCTAAAGTTTATAAAAATAGGCCTATAAATCTACAAGAGTTGAAATTGATAATTGAAGAAATAAACCAAATAACGACAGACACATTAGAAAATGTTTAGCAAAATACTGTGCAAAGAGTGCGCTCTTGTTTGAACAATAACGGAGAACATCTGAAGAACATCATTCAAAAAATAAAAACCTAAATCTCTTGTCTATATAAACATGGTATAGCTACTGTAAAAAAATCTGAGATATTGTCTATAAATTCATATTTATTTGATATCGATAGTTGAGTTAGTTTTCGTACAATAAACATTTAAAAGTGAAAGTTACTTTTCCGCCACCCTGTATATCTATCTGTGAGGTTATGCGGCAAGTGAAAGTTCTAAATTGAGACAGGAAATAGCTAACTGCAGAAAAATAATTCATTATGTATCAGGGTTTCAGAATGAATACTCATACATATAACTAATGATATAGTTACAAATGATTTATAGCTAAGTGAGCTAACTAACTAAAATTTCATGCAAAACTTTAGATTTAGTTAGTTAAAACTTACATTAAGTAGCCCTTCAAAGATTTTAATGCATAAACACAGTTCACAGATAGAACCAACCACAAGGGCTTGCTTTCTTTGTATGAAATAGTTAAATAAATTATTCACCATTAAACTTACACTGTTTTTCATCATTTGGAAATTTTTTGCATGCGTTTTCCTGAGCATGTGTTCTCTCATCATTGCATTAATTCTCTCTGAAGGAGTTAGACTTTCTTCATATGAACCATCAGAATATAGTTCACTCTCAGAATCTGGCTCATTGCTTTTATCAGATTCATCTGATTCTTCTGTTGCTTCAGAATCATCATCACCATCTTCTGAATTATGCGAGTCATCATTATCATCATCCGAAACCAATGATTTAGCATCATTTTCTATGTCTCTACTCTGAGCATTAATCCTTTCAGGGAGTTTTGAAGGTGTTGAAGAAATGATATTTTGTGAAAAATTTGTACTTGATGATTTAGTATTTATAGATTTATCTTCCAAATCAGATTCATTTTCAAAATTGCTAACAACATCGTTTTCATTTTTAGTTCCTAACTGAAGTTTAGTTTGTAATTTGGCTATACTGTTCTTTGTGTTGAGTTTTCTTCTTTTAGCAGGGGGTCTTTGTGGTGCATTAAAATGTTCATTTTCAGAGTCAGAGGTGTTACAGAGAGCCTCTACTAACCATCTTCTCTTTTTCTGGATACCCGAGAAATTGTATGCCTTCGAAGACCCTGTAATGTCATATATTAAGATAAAATCATATCATTATAAAATCAATTAAATGATCAATCCCTATTTAAAATCTAATGAATTACATTCAATATTCTGAAAAGAAAAGATAATCTCTCACCCAAAGGTTGCTTGCCAGAAGTATCTAAGTCTTCATCATAAGAGTCCACTTCAGAATCACTGTAAAGGAAAAATTCTAAGTAGCCTATAAAAAAAAACAAGGTAGCTAGCTACCTAGTTTGCAATTTTATCTCAATAGATTTATCAAAACGAAAAACTAGTTAGCTTATTATAAGAGTTAGCTAGAGATGAATAAACAGCTCATTTCTCTATAGTTAGCAAATCAATGAAATTATGGCTCCTTTCTATATGAACTTACTTTTCAACATCATTTAAGAAGTCATCTATATACTGTAAATAAGTGTCCAATCTGAGTGCATTGTGTAACTGTTGAAGATGAAGAGGTGGAGCCAGATCATCCATTGTTCCAGATGGAATAGGTTCATCACTATTATTGGACATCATGATATGTGATGTCCTAGCTAGTTATACAGTAATATAAAACATATTCAAGATCATAGATAGCTATAGCTAAAAATCAAAAAGAAATATAATTATAATTACGAATATAAGCTAGCTAATATATTGCAAATTAAGTAATCATTAGTTCAAAAAAATGAGTAGTCCATTATTGATTCAAGCTAGCTATTGGTATCAGAGGTGAACATTGTGTCACTAAATTCCTACTATAAATACTCAAAATCAAGAATTTTGTGACAATCTATGTATGATCTATATCTCATTATTCTTATATACAGTGCTGTGCAAATTAATTGGGACAGTGGTGAAATAATACAATTATTTGCTAAATTGAAGTTTATTTACAAAAAAACATGTCAATTGTACAAAAGATGGTAGTTATATTTGATAGGAGATAAGACCTCCATTTACTTTTACAAGCATCTTACATAATTTAGTATGGATTTAACCAAAGTTCAACACATTTTAGCCTGTTCTTCATCATGATGCCAGGCACTATTTACAGCACTTTTCAGTTTTGCTATTATCGGAATATCTTTTTACTGGAGCCTTTGATTTATTTTAGCTAATAAGTTTTCAATGGGTATGATGTCAGGATAATTTCCAGGCCAGTCTAAAACCTCCAGTTCACTTTCACTGTGCACCAAATACTGACTGGATTAGTCTGTAACTTGGTGCTAGCTATCAAATTTATGATAGCCTCTCACATATTCCTATGTATTTCGGGCAGACAGAGTCAACAGTATCTAAAAGCCGAGTGGCGCACCACTGTACGGCACACCTGCTGTCCAAGTACAATAGTATGGTTCATAAACTCTCCATTTGTCTCTCCAAAAATCATTAAATTTCTCTCCAAAATGATCAAATTATCATTAATTCTCTCCAGAATAACAATGTAGGCATATAGCATAGGAGAAATATAGATTTTTCTCTCCATTTGCAAAATAACTGTCACAAGACACTAACTCGCCATTAAAATGGCAAGTTTGGATATGCTTTATTACCTGGACCTACTGCACCCCAGGGCCCAGGTAATAAAGCAATAAGCATTTCCAAACTCCATGTTTCAGAGGCTGGAAGATTTGTAAGCCAATTTTTGAGCCAAAGTTGTGAGCTAAAGCCAATTTGGCTCATTTTTTGAAGATTTCAAGCCAAAATTAACATGGGAACATAAGAATTAATTAAAAATTCTGAGCGAATTGGACATATCTGATTTTCAACCTTTTGAAATCTAACCTTTTGAAATTGGCTTTAACTGACATACTTTGTAACACTGTCCAAACTCACTATTTTAAAGGTGAGTTTGTGTCTTGTGACAGTTATAACTTATTTTGATCCCTTCAATTGCAAATCGAGAGTAATATCTATATTTCTCCTATGCTACAAGCCTACAAGGTTATTTTGGAGAGAATCAATGATAGTTTGATCATTTAGGAGAGAAATTTGGTCATTTTTGGAGAGGAGAGAACTGGAAAGTTTATGAAATTATGTGCCATACTATTCCACTCTAGAAAATCCCTTAGGCTAACAGATGAATTTTATAGGCAAAATGCTGCGGATTATACAGTTGAAAGTTCCTATTAATTTATTACCATATTTTAAGGTTTGCTACACTCCAACAAAGTAATTAATTCTTCAGAAAAGAACACTTTTTCCAGAGTGGATACTACTTTACTTGGGGTGAACCACTGTACCGTCTGAACGTTCTATCAAATGGTCTCAACATAAATAAATGAATAATTTCATGTTACGTAGTTTGTTGTACTGCTCACTTCATGATTGTGTAATGCACGCCCCCTGATACATCTAAGTGATGAATTTTTATTTACACCTTGGAGTTAGATTAAAATTTTATAATTGTTAGCCTACCCTATAAAATTATTACAATTTTCTATGATACCTAAATCTAGTATATTTTATTTTCTAATCGAAATTAAACATCACAATCAAAGAATGAGGCTGCGCACACACCAAAAGAGAGATAGCAAGAGAGAAAGAAAGAAAGTACCCGTGCACACCAAACGAGAGTAGTTTGCTTGTAACACTGGTGAGAGGAGGTTGTGTTATGCTGGATCAAATAATCATATTCAATATTAATTTCTTTGCATTCCTTTTTAACATCTAATTGGTCTAAGTATGCTAAATAATTAGATTTTCAATATATTTGATTGCGTGGTAATTAATAAATTCCTAACAGCCATTCAAAAGCATTGGTTCGTTTCATTCGAAAATAAGATTATAATTCAATAAAATTGCAATTAATTTCCAAATTTACAAGGATATAGAAACGCATAAAATTTTTTTTAATTATAGGTACTGAACTACTTAGCTCACATAAAAGTACAACACATAAAATAAAATGGATTACTGTAATAACCTTCAAAAACAAATTGATAAACATTATAGAACACCCACTGCACTACCTCAACACCAGAACACCTCACAAAGACACAAAAACAGACCATCTATGACAACAACAACTACACAATCAATCTAGACACACCACCAGACACCATCAAACAAAACATGAAAACAATACACACACAAACAGTTCAAACATACCTAAACAACAAACAAATCAACAAAATTCTGAACGCCACACCACAAGACATCAACACTAACAAACAAACACTACCCAAACACACACGCAGACAACTCGCACAACTTAGGACAAACAAATCACCACTTCTCTACAGCTACCTACACAAAATATCACCCGACACACACCCAACACCACACTGTTCACATTTATAACACCAACAGACACGACACTAAACATCTCTTCAACTGTACTGCAGTCCCTACCACCCTTACCACGGAAAACCTCTGGACTGACCCAGCTGGAGTTGCCCCCTTATAGACAAGTGGGTAGCTCTACTGGGAATGTAAAGGGAGGGGATGGGGGGAATGTAGTACAGAATAAATTGGATTTATTAATAGAAATAAAGGCCTGTGCTGTAACAATAACCCATGTTACATGTATGCTCCATAGTGGAGGGTGCATTGTGAAATCTGATAGCACACTGAAGTGGTCAACTTGAAGATAGATTGGCGTGAAATCATCTGAGAAGCGATTACTATCTTTGTCTGTCTTTCTTTCTCTCTCTCTCAGACTCTCTTTCAGTGTGCGCACTAGATAGTATTACCCAGTTCAATCTTTCAATCTCTCTTGCCATCTCGCTTTTAATGTGTGCGGAGCCCTAAACTGGGTAGTCCATGTTTCAAAGTGTGGCAGGAAAGTCGGTAGTTTAGTGAGAAAATGAATCCAGTTCGCCACATTTAAGATACTTTAATGGACAAATTTGACTTCTCAATGAAGATTTTACAATTGGAAACATCCTTAAGCTTTATGTCTGATGCATGTGCATTTCTTGTGACTATTTTAGGAGTGTTTATGTTATGAACCATAATTTAAAATAAGAATAGCTATATATATATATATATCAATAACTCTGAAATAATATAGTTTCTTTCACAAAAGTATCAAATGATGTTAATTGCTTACATTCTCTCTTTTAACCCTTACCCTAAGGAAAGGTTCGTTAAGATACCATCGGGTTCATTAAGATACCATCGTAAGACGTTCTTTTAGTATCCATAGGATTATTATTGAATATAAGGCCTAGGCATAAAATGAGCTGTTCCGAAAATAAGCCTAAAACTAATGTTTTCCTGTCTTAGTCTTTGGTCCTCTGTTAGATTGGCTCTAGACTCGGTAGTGCTAACAACCACATAGCGCTCTACATTTTACCCTTTTTTCAATTATTCACAATAAGTCCATATTTGCCAAACTGTATTTTGATATTTGTGCCTATAATAAAATTGAAACGGACATTACCCGCTTTCATTTTTTTAAGTAATTGATAGACATTAACTAGATCAGTTACTAAATTATGGAAATAAAGAATAAATAATTAGTTCTGAAGGGATAAATTCACATATATTCCTATTAAAATTTGAAAGTCTGGTGTCAATTCTCAAACCCCAGAAGTGATCATAATATTTACTTGTTATTTACATGTTTTCCACTTATTTATTAACCACTCAAAAGTTGCGAATATACTGGCGACTTTTTCCACAATTTAATACATGGTGGGTAGTAGCTATAAGATAATAAATTGTCTATAAAACTATAATAGTAATAAAACTACAAACAATGGATTCAGCCTCTGGTGCCATCAGTCATAAATGAATTCTAAGTAAAATAGTATCGCTCATAAACTCTTCAAAAGAAACCAAATTTTTCTCCAAAATAACATTGTAGCATAGGAGAAAATTGGATATTTTTCATCATATGCAATTAAAGGTCTCAAAATAGCTGTCATAAACTCGCCATTAAAATGGCAAGAAAAGACATGCTTTACTACCTGGAATTTTTCTCCTTTGAAAATAATATTTTCATCAAAGTCCGAGGATTTTTAGCTATTTATTCCTATATTACCATTAATTTCGGTAGACAAATGGGGCAAATGTTGGTGGATCAGCCAAATTACTGGAAATTTAAGATGGATTTTTTGAACTTTTTTAAAAAGTCAATGGGATTTTGTGCACCAAATACAGACTGCGAAACTGTATTTCATGGTAAATTCCACCGAACACTGAAAATAATATTCTAGCAAAGTCGGTGGATTTTTAGCTAACTATTCCCATGTAGCCATTAATTTTCAGTGGCTAAATGAGGAAAATGTTGGTGGATTAGTAAAATATGTTGGTGGATTTTTTCGGCTTTTTGATCAAGTTGGTAAATTTGGCCCTTTAATTTTTAATTGCGGCTCACTCAAGAGAGTCTCTAAAACATCTTGAACCGAAATTATATTAAGATGTTGCATAGCTATCAAAAGAAGTGCAGTGCATGCTATAATTTATTAATTCAAGTTCTTAAGTGTTTTGAAACTATGTTGTTTCTGTTGTTAGAAGCCGCAGTTAGTTAGTGTGCCGTCAGTCTACAAAGTGCGTCCAAGTCGCCAAAGATCTTTGGAGACATATTTTGAAGGAAAATATTTCTTAGCAAGATCTTTGAGAAACTTTCTTAATTGTTTACATGTATTTATATTTTATTGGAGACATTTTGATGAATTCTGGTCGTCTTCGTGACAAATTAGAATTTTTTTGGACACAAATTGTCCTCAAAATAAAATCTTGGAGACCGATTTGTCCCACTTATGCAGACTGGGTGTGCCGCAACTTACCTCTTTGACAAGTTGACCCTACATTATACTGACTGAGACTGGAGTGTTAGTAGAGATCTGACTCAGATCTCTTATTCTGTTCACAGCAAAATTAATGTAAATAGAAAGATCAGCTAAATCAGAAGTGTTCGAAGCAAAATTAATTTAAACATAGGAATTAATTCAAATTGTTCATAGAGATTAGAGAATATCTTATATCCCAAATATCTCCCATATTCTGCAGACTGGATAAATTTGATACAACAATTATCAAATTCACTCCATAGCTATATCATAAATCTTCATTCAAATTACCAATCTGATAAAACGTTACTGAACGTACAGAGGTGAGCTGTATTCTGGTGCACCCGACACCACTCAGCTTTTGACACCAGCAAACCGTATATTCATTGTCAAATTGTGGTAGTTGTTTTGTGACCAAATTCCCATCGCACCAGTCTGCTAAAGATGCATGAAGTTGTGAAGTTTATCCGACGACTATCGAGGCCTTAAGATTAGTCTCCTGAATTATTCGGTGACAATTTTCTACTTAATTCATATTTTTACATGCCAGGTAATAAAGCATGTCCAAACGTGCCATTCAAATGGCAAGTTTGTCAGTTATTTTCAAAGGTGGGCAGCACTACTTTGAAAAGCAGCAGCGCCGCCGCTACATGCATAATATTGTAGCGGCGCTGCCGCTACCGCCACATTTTCAGAAAAGCAGCGGCGCTACCGCTACAGCAGAATGTAGCGGCAGCACTACTTTAAAAAAAATTGTCATATATGCTGTAAAATTGTATTTATTATATTTACAGCCATGTACAGTGCAGAAATTAATTGTTGATCCCCTGAAAAAAGATTACATGCAAAGATAGGAACAAATTCCAAATAGCTACGAGACATAACTGTCCTTGATCAAGAGAGAACTCAAGAGGAAACCATTGGAAACTAGTCATGCAGTTTTAAGAGTCTGTGAGGAAAATTTCGCCACTGTAGAATATTGAAACTAATTGCCTCTATGTTTAACCTATTACTAGGCCTATTTCGAGGGATACACACAAGGTTACTGAAGTATCTTAAGACTGATTACCAAACAGTACTCTACAAAGACAAATTGCAAGAAAATTCTCGTCTGCCCAACTGATGGCTAAAGCTTAGCTCCCTCATGCCTCACCACATCGCCAACGAATTTGATGTCAACATGGAAGTGATAAGTGAGACCATTGGAAATGAACTGGTCTGATCTTCCAGGATTCCAAAAAGAGTGAAAATAAATTCTGCTAATTAAATTAACTTTTTGAATTGTGGATTTGTTCATTGGCTGAAAAGGAAACCTGCTGCGTTAAAAAAGTTATTTTCATACATGACAACGCTCCTTTTCACTCTACTAAGGCAACTGTGAATTTCCTGAGTAGTAATAATTTCGTCAATGATAAGTTGATGGTAGGGCCCAGTCTAGATTCAAACCCATTTGAAGAACTACAGTCCATACTGAAGAAGAATGTGCATGTAGATTCAAGATCTAGATTCAAACCCATTTGACAAACTACAGTCCATACTGAAAAACAATGTGTATGTGCGAAGACGTCAGTTCTCGTCGAAAGATGAAATCTGGAAGGATACTGACGACTCTTGTAAAACGATAACGTCTGATATAATTAAGAAATTTACAGATTTGATGGATAAGCGCCTTTTTAAAATGGTGGAAAAGAGGGGAAATCAAACCAGATTTCGACTTAAAATTAGCAGTTAAACTATACATGAAAGCTATGGCTAAAAAAATACAATAGAATTATTTAAAACATTTATTTACTGCACTTTTAGTGTCATGCTTGGTACAATGGAAATGAGTAACTTTTAGTAGAATGATTGTAGCATCCAAAGAAATATTTGAATTACTTACAATTTTTTATAAAGTTACTCACAAGGTAGATGCACTTTTCCTGAAATTTCCAAGAATAACCATCAAGTTAAACCCATTTTATTGCAATAAATAAATGCATAAAAGCATAAGAGGATGTAAGTGAGGATGTGTAAGTTGATATTTCGTATCATTATTATGATCGTACTATGAATCATTGTTTGAATATCAGTTGGTCGCACTGCATGGATTTGTCTGAATTTCACTTACAACTGATAAACTATCTAGATTCCTCAGATAACATTAATATTTTCAACTTTAAAAGAAGCGGCAGCACTGTAGCGCATAAAACCTCTAGCGCTTCTGAAAAAAGTAGCAGCGCTGCTGCTATCGCTACTTTAGCACAGAAGTAGCAGCACTGCCGCTACAAAAAAAGAAGCGCCGCTATTAGCAGCGCTGTGCCTACCTCTGGTCATTTTGGGCCCTTCAATTGCAAATGGAGAGAAATATCTAACTTTCTCCTATACTACGTTATTTTATTTATGATAATTTGATGATTTTGGAGAGACAAATGGAGACTTTGTCATAATGTAATTATTGGAGAGCATTTTGAGATTTTCAGCCATTTTGGGGAGAAATTTGAAAACCTTTGGAAAAAATTGCCCAAAAAATTATATATCTGGAGACTGATTGTGCATGCTTTGCAGACTGGTTCCCATAGAGCCATGAGACACGAACCAGACTGAAAGATCTACCGCCAGTCTGCAAAAGATGCATGAAGTTATGAAGTAGGGCTGTACCGATATTATCTGTACCGGTATCGATACTCGTTGTATCGGCCATTTTTTAGGTATAGGTACTCAATATCGAATCAGCAAATATTAATTCAAAAATGCCGAAACCACCGATACTATTAAAAAGTCTTATTTTTATCAAAAATTTACTTATACATCTTTTATGGCTTCAGTTTCTACTGTTGAAAAAATATACGATGAATATCATCATAACTAATTAATTTTCTATAAAGTGTCTTTTCTTAACTTTAACAGCAGCAGACAACAATAAACTGAAAATGAAACATGTTCAGACGGGCAACTGAAGGCGTATTATGATTATAATGATTAAATTGGTGGTAAGAATTACGATTCTGGTTAAATTGTTATAGGTAAGAAATTATCAAGTTTTAAAAATGTACGATTTAAATATAGAAATCATAAGCTCACGTACCGTGACATACGTAAGTTTGTAAACAAAATGGCTGTCTGATGACGCATTATAAGTAGGTGTATTTCAAACTGACTCAGACATGTATCAAACTTGTACTAAAACTGTTATATAGAATAATTCGTTGCTATTCAATGAATTATAAGCAGAGTATTAAGAATAACGGTTAAATGAATTAAATTAATCATGTGTTGGTTGGATTATAAATATAAACAATGATTATGATACTTGAAACTTATTAATATCAAATTTAAAAACAAAGTGGACGAAGCCACAAATATGCCAATTTATTACATTCGGTTTCTTAGCACTACTCCACTTATATGTCATCGATGCTTCCAAAGTTCCAACCAATAGCAGTGCGCGTTTACGGTCTTAAGAACATTGAATAGAAATATTTGGTAGCCCATTGATAGATAATAGATTGTGCATACCTACGTAGTATGTACATTATACGGTACATATCAGACTTGCCGAATCTGATACTATTGTATCAGATTCGGTACATTTAATATAAAGGTAAATGAAATTAATGATAATTAAAAAATATAGGTGTATCGGTGATTTTCAAGTATCGGTATCGGCAGATTACCATCACATACATCACTGGTAAATTTTCATTATCTGATGAGTTATATCCAATTTTTGTACTTGTGCTAGAATCTATTTATGATAGCTTTATTTTTCAAATGTTTGTAAATTGTAATGAATAACATGTGACAGCTCCATTATAGAAGTTGCAGTTTTTAAGTAGCTAACTTCATTGTATATTTCAGTTTTACTCTATTTCATAAATCTATTCACTAATTGATATGAAAATCACGAGACATCATCACAAGACTTGAATTTTGAAGGTCACCAGGATAGGTATTTGACAAATTTTAAATTTTCATCTTCAGGTGCTACTTGCGATGGTCAATATATTCGTAGCCCTGACTTTAGAGATAGAATCTGCGAGAGGGTTAAATCTGGAGATTCTGTGTTCTCAATGCCACTGTCATGGGATCCTAGTCATTTGATAAATTTGTCAGTGAATGACCTAAAAGAGTTACTGATCGGAATGAAAGTGTTCGCTCTGGAGTTTGGACAAGGCAAAAGAGAGTCTGTTAGAAGCCACCCGAGAAAAGAGCATGGTCTCTTTATGTAATCAGCTTTTATTCACAGCAAAGGTGAGGTTTCTCTCTCAAATTAAAAAGCAACTTTAATGCAAGTGTGCTTCTGATAAAGTCCTAATCTGAACCTAAAAACTTGCTGGTAAATTCCTGAATTATTAGAAATATTTTGATAACATAAATAGAAATATGTTCACTTAGACATACATAAACTAATATAAATCTTTATTTTTAATAAACCAAGGTAGCTACTATATATTGAGCAAATATTCTGATTGAATTGATAAGGATTTATTGGAAAAAAGTAAATACATCAATTTCTCAAGTCCCTACATATTACCCTTATGGTGAAGAGAATTTTTGGGCGATCTTTGGACTTTTTATCAAGAAGAAACGTTTTATCAAATAACTAGTACTATGATTATGAGATATATAATATATTTTTTACAGGTTTGTTTCATCTGCTGGAGAAGTGTTCTCCAGGGTAGTAGATAGTTACCCTACTTACTATCAAACATTCCATGACCTGGATCCTCTCAGCAAGAAAATGATAATGAGGAGTTAAAATATAAAATTAGTGGCACAGATTTTATATTTGACTTACTATTTCTGAAGGATATATTGGATCCAGTCATCAAATGGATGATATACCTTCAGGGAATGGAAGTACCTACATGGAAAACACCAATTTTGATTGACAAAATAATTGCTCATCTGAATGAGATGAATGTGTCGACACTATCACATCTCCCGACACTGATGAAGCATTTCAATGACATTCAGCTGAAGACCTTCACAGACTGTCAGCTAGAAGATGGGCATATCATTGTCAGCATCTCAACAATTGGTAACTATTTACTTTCACTCCTTGGCATTAAAAGTATCCTCTTTATCTAATCAGAATTGATTGACTAAAGATAACCATATAAGAAAACTTGTATGGATACTATGTATATAGTATAAAATATAACACAAATAGAAATATGAGAAACTCCTCAGCATGATTTGAAATGAAGTTTCATCTGATAGTGGTTAGGTAGCTACAGGATAATTGTTACCTATTATAATTCATCATACCACATGCTATTAATAACTAATGTGAAATAAATAAAGATACATTAAATACATAAACAAGATTACAATACCTGATATAATATTACGGGCTGTTGCTCAAATAATTTAGTTAATGTAGTTGTCATACTAATACGGAAATATTTTACAGCTCCCAACTGAAGAGGATGAAGATCAGCCTCCAAAGAAAAAACAAAAATCCAGAGTTACAAACATTGATTGGATATGCAGAGAAATCGAGGAAGATTGCATCCCTGAAGCAGAGTCATTCAAATCAGATCTCCTCAATAGCTTGAAAGAGTGAGCATTCTTCCAGCTGTGAAAACCTTGGCAAGATGTATCAATTTAAATAGTATTTTCTCATTATTATGTGGTAACTTGGATATTGGTTCCTCAAATGTACCTCATGATTATTCCAGCCTCATGTTATATGGAAGGGATGAATTATCTGACTTTATCTCTTTCGTATCTGAATTGCTTCATATCAGAGATAATAGAAATATTACTATCCATGCTATGTTGTCTTCCACTATTTATGATCAAATTAAGGAATGCTTAGCTGCTTAAGTTTGGGGTAATATGTTTTCAACTGTGAGATGTAAAGTATTGTACCAACTAATGAAAATGTAAATCTTTCAAATTTATGCAAAGAATTTGAGATACTGAGTTTTTTGCCAACCAATCCAGCTAGTGATATTTTCATTAACAATTTGTTCGAAATCACTTTCATTAACACTTAAGAGGAGAAATGTGTTGTATAGGTCACACTTGATGAAAAAATGCTATGGAAAGAGATTTACACCATCAGGTGTGTCTACCAACTTCTTGGTAGGCCTGCTTGTATCGTGTTAAACGTGGCTCTATCTCGAGGAGGTACTGATGCTGTAGCAGAGTCTTGCTACTCAGTAATGGCTGGTCATCAGAAAGAGGTGGTCAATCTAATGACACATTAGACATGAGGACATTTGTTGATTGGGATTGGTGCTTGCCTTCAATTTTAGCATGACCCAATCAAATAAGGGAAATCGCCCAAAGGTCTACCGACAAGGAGATCAAAGAATCAAGTTTCTAAACATAGATCTCTTATCAGACAGGATAAACACTGAAGTTCTTGATAGATTCTTTATGCAAGAAAAGGGTTTGTTTCACATGAGAAACTAGGAAATATTTTTTCTTGCTTACTAATTATCAATGTCATGTTTTATCTTTTCTTTATATTACATGAATAATTAGTTTTCTCATGCTTCACATGAGAAACTAGAAAATATTGATTCTTGTTTTCTATTTATCTATGTCATGTTTTATCTTTTCTTTATATTACATTAATAATTAGTTTTCACATGCTTCACGTGAGAAATTAGGAAATATTGTTTCTTGTTTTCTAATTATCTATATCATGTTACATTTTTTTCTTATATTTATATTAATGTTTATTCATAATTTCAGGTGAGAAACTAGGAAAATGTACACTCAAGTGTGTGTGAACATTGAATAAAACTTTTTTGCATTGAATATGGTAGTATAAATAATAAGACAGTTCATTTTTTCTTATAAATAGAATTCAATTCAGTGCCTTGGTATTCATCAAAATTATCTGGTAATACAGGATTTCACACTCCTGGGACAGCGGCACTATGAGTGATAGTATTCAATTTCTTTCTAATAATCTATTTCATTTATCAGTAGTATAACACTACTTAAAAAATTAATTTCAAACTAAGGTATTTTCGTGCTTTTGGTCTGCCTCCGATTATCATTATTTTAACACATTTATAATTTCTATATAGATAAAAGGAACAATTGTAAGACGTTTTTCAGGAATACCATTTATAGTGCAAACGCTTTGTTTTTGAAATGTAGTGCTATTAAGTTTACGGTAGAAAAACTTGAGGCTTTTAGATAATTTTAAGCTTAATTTTTCAAGCCTGAAGTCATGAAACAATTAATGTAGTTTGTTGTATCCATTAGTTAGTCATTCTGCAGATTTCATGATTGTTTAATGAAGGGGAAGCAAATGATGTTATATTAGAAATAAAGAGCAAGTTTACCTTCCCTGACCACTAACTTACTGGAAACTTAATTGCACTATATCTCAAAAACTGAGCATTTCAACAATAAATATTCTTGAAAAAAGTCTTGAAATGGCCAGTCTGCAAAGCGCCTCCATGTCGTCAAAAAGATCTTTTGAGTTGTTTTTTGATGGAAAATATATCTTTGCAAGATCTTGGAGACAATTTTATAATTAATTCCTATGTTTACATGTAATTATTGGAGACATTTTTAGAGAATTCCGGTCAATTTGGAGACAGATTTGAAAATTTTTGGAGACAAATTGTCTTCAAAACGAAATCTTGGGGACAGATTTGCCAAACTTTGCAGACTGGTAAAATGGCACCTTATACCTATATAAAGTGTCAAATACCGGAAATCAGCGGTGTGCCTAAAGCACAAATTTATCCAAACGAAATGTTATAGTTCTACTGTGACACTTAATTATTCTTGTTGACAGCTACAAACAATATGTGCTAGCATCCCCACTGTGACTACGATCAAAATTTCTATGAACAGAATACCCATTCCTGCAGACTAGTGTTAGAAAAAGAAAAAAAAATTCTAAGAGTTTTTTTCTGTGAAAAAAAAGTTTGTTTTTCACAATTTTTTTTCAGTTCCTTTTTCAGATAATAAGTTTTTTTCCACAAATGCATGTTTTTTCCACTTTTTCACCTGATTCTCTATCTGCAAAACTTACTAATATACTAAATAAAGTAATTATTATGTTGTCTCAAACATCTATGTTATCAAATTGACTTTATGAAAGACTGACCACAATTGTGCAGGTCAGTGCTGCTACACTGTTGCACTTACACAAACACTAGATGACAATAAATGAATTCTTGCATTCGAATATAATTTAAACTCAATAACAGGTAATGTACTAGTATCTTTAATTTGGTACACGGAAAACTGCCAGGCGGAAAACTACCGAAGCGGAAAACTGCCAAGCGGAAAACTGCCAGTCACTTATTTGTCAATTTAAGTATTTTTTTTACTTTTGATAAACATTTTAATTTATAAAAAACAGCGTTAGCCATTCGTCAAGTGATTAAGGAGACATTCATTTTTTACAGTTATAACTAAAGTATATTGATTATTAGAATACTTATTATTCAATTGAAAAGATACTTTATTAAACACACAGTAAACCAAATTCAGTACAATTAAAGAAATTATAATTACCATTTTTAACTTATTTTTTCAGTCACATACATTTAAAAAATATTATATATTTTTATATCTATATAGGATTTTATATGTTTATCAGGTAAATAATTTATATCTTCTATATTATATAAATTAAGTGTATGTTACATCACTTATAAGTATGTTCAATATTTATTACATTTACAATTTTATTCTACATAGCATTAACACCTTTTTTTTTACAATTTCCATTTATATGTAAAAATATTATTGATTTATATGTAATCCAATTCGATCAAGTGAAATTGTTAGAAAATTAGGTTGGTAGTATCAGTTTGATAATCATAGAAATTGTGTTGCAAATTCTAAATATTCCACAAACATCGATCGAATTTGTTTTATAATGAGTGCAAGCAACTATTAAGCTTGAAGGCTTGTTCAATTATCAAATTATAAACAAAAAATGAAATAATTAGACACTAAAGCCGTATGAAATGATAATGTAGAGATGCATTGTGTAAACGAAGAAATTGTACTCTAACTGTCACTAATACAATCATTTTTTTGTTTCTTCTTCTTTTAGTATTTTCTAAGAGAGGTATTTTTTTTTTCATATCATGTATTTGATTTTTTACCAGAATATTTATATTATAATATATTTTCTAATGAAAAAAAAAAAAATTTTTGTTTTGTATACAAAGTAAAAATGAATGTTCCCTTAACTCCTTTTTAACTAAGAGCGAACTTCGTTTTTTTATAAATCAAAATGTTATTACTGACTAAAGTCATTAAATTCAGCAAGTGACTGGCAGTTTTCCGCTTCGGCAGTTTTCCGGACACCCTATAATTTATAACCGATTTGGATGCTGTCTTTCCATGACATATATGTTTTCACATAATTAGACTAAGTTTGAAAAGAAAATGTGATAAATGGTAAGATATCTACTCATATTATGAGCATTTATTCAAATAATTAGTATGTCAGTGCTCTCAACAGGTAGCTATAAGATGAAGAGTGTGCTAAACTGCAGATTACTGCGCACACCTCGTTTCATACTGAGAGACTAACATCATTCATGTAACAGTAATACCTAAGATAAAATTGTTTCTTCTATTACTTGTTATTTATTATTTAAGTGGGACGATTATTCATTTATTTTTTACTGTTTCCCAATGAAAGTGAAGATATCAAATGAAGGTCTTTAGGAAAAAATATATCAAATTCGATTCGTTAAGATTTAATACAGTGTTTTTAGTGAGAGCTGGTTCACACGAACCCGTGGCTAAGACAGTGAGAAAACTTTCGAGAGTTAGGTGAATAGGATTAAATATGATTTCAGTGATGCTGTTATGACGTCACACACGCAACATCCCTCCATATTTTCCTTACTAAATTTAAATTTCATTACCGTTTTGACACTCAGATGGCAGCACAGACCTTTTCTAACAGAAATTTGTTAGAGTAGTACTTAATCTAATATCTTATTGTAGTTTGATTATCTTTGGTAATATGTATGACCCTTTGAAAAGCCATGCCCACTGCTGTCATGCCAGCATACTTCAGATGCAGTGGACAGCAGAGCACAAGCTGGCAACATACATAAGATATTAATGTGGACGTTTTTTTACTACAGATAATAATTTTCAGATATGTCATTCATTGGAATTATCCAAATTTAGTGAAAAAAAAATACTTCTGAAAAAAAAAGTTTTTTTTTCTCCAGAGTTTTTTTCTTCTTATCATTACTGCAGATTGGCCTCAATGGTCACCGGATATACTTTACAACTTCATTCATCTTTTGCAGACTGGTATCTGGAGACTGATTGTGCATGCTTTGCAGACTAGGGATCTGGTAAAGTGTTCTCCAAAAATCCTCTATTTAGGCTCCTGTTCTCAATAAAATACATGTAAATATAAGAGGAAATTAAGGATTGTATCATTGTTCGCCAGTTTGTACTTGGTTATATAGCTAAAAATTCAGAGGAAAAATTCCACTGACAAGTCGGTGGAATTTACCATGAACTACAGTCAGAATTGATCAAACAGAAAATGTTGAAAATGTCCCATATTCTGCAGACTGACCAATTTTTTTCAATTTGAGAGACAGTTACTCTCGACTCTCAGCAGCAGATTCAGAATCTCCTGCTGCTAAATAAATGGTAACACTCCACAAAAATGCCGATACCGATACTTCGTCCCATCCCTAATGATCGATATGATCAGAAAACGACAAATTACAATCTAAATGAATTCCTAAGTACTTAATTGAAAAGACATTGTTAATAGGAAGGTTATTCATATAAATGGGCTGTGCAGTGAAATTACCCCTATAGGAGAAGATCACATATTTTGGTTAGTCACAATTTAGTTTTATTCTATTTGCAGATAAACAATCATCAACTAAAGATAAATTAGAATTAATTACTGTATGGACATCATCAACTTTTTTCCTTGGAAAACTGCATGACAATGTGGAATCATCAGCGAAGAGGCAAAAGTCAAAATAATTGGTACAATTTGGAAGGTCATTTATGAATATCAGAAAGAGCAGAAGACCCAAGTTACTACAGGGTGGGGCGTAAGTTTGGAAGCAATTTTTCAAACATTAATATAATTCTTAAAAATAAGTTCCTAAGTAGGTGATAGGGTTTGAACTATAGTAGAGACACTACATTATGACGTGACAGTGTTATTTTTCACAAAAATTTAGTCAATTCAAAAATGTCAGACAAAAGAGAAGCTATTATTGCTCTACACCGTGCCGCCAAAATCAATGCTAAATGTTATATTGAGAATATTTTGACGCCAATGTTGGAGTCAGCTAAGGATCACTTCGGTAATGACACTCTATGGACATTTCAGCAAGACGGCGCGACTTCACATACTGCAAATGTCACTCAAAACTGGTGCCATGACCATCTTCCACGGTTTTGGTCCAAAGAAATGTGGCCTCCCTGCTCCCCAGATGTTAATCCTATGGACTTTTCGGTATGGTCCATTCTTGAATCAAAGGCCTGTAGTAAATTCCATCGCAGTGTGGATGATTTAAAGCGTTCGCTCCAGAGATCTTGGAAGAAAATTTCACAAGAACAGTTGCGTGCCGCAGTAGGAGGAGTTCGGAGGAGATTTGAGGCTGTTATTAAAAACAAGGGGGGACATTTTGAATAAATTTATGATTTTTGAATTCTTAAAACCCTTGTGTAATAATACATAACTGTAAATTATTAAATATATTTTTTGTTGGATTATAATATGCACTTTCATTTGCTTCCAAACTTAAGCCCCACCCTGTACTACCTTGTGGTACTCCACATGTTAAATTACAATATTCAGATCTGTGATTGTCTGTGTTTAATGTTGTTGTGTATCCACAGGTGTTTCAAAAGTTAACGTAAAGTTATAAGAGGTTACAAACAGTAAGATAAGGAAAACCAGGGTAGGTGTTTAGTAAGTTGTATATGTATGTGTAAATATTTATCATGTGCATCAAGTAGTAATAGTTTGTTATGTCTTTCACAGCCTGGTTTTAAAGTTCCTGTGAATTTGTAAACAATATATCAAATACAATAGTCAACAAATAATAGTTAAACTTCATTCCCATAACAAATCTACCACAAACTACTATATCAAATAATAGTCTAATGTTCGGGAACACAGCCCCCCAACAACATCAAATATACTGATATTCAGTAACTGTATTCTCTTGTATTATTCAGTGTGTCACTGTAACCGCTTACCTGATATGTCGTAACTAAATGATACGTTGTAGCTAAATGATACGTCGTAACAGTTTTGTTTATTTCTGCACTTTTAGTAGATCACTTAAGCTAATTTCTTTGTTTATACACAGATGGAGTTAACGTGCCCTTCTCCACATGATGCTCCTCCGGAAGCTGGAAATCTGCATTCAGATCCCGTCACCATTTTTGTCAGGGGTAGTGAGCCAGTTGCATCAGGGAAATCTACATCTAATGGTATGACTGACTTGCAATTTACTAATTATCTGAATATTTTACCTATTTTTAAGTGACGTGTCTTTAAATTATTCAGTATCTGTTACATTTTTACAATAGAGATGCAAGCAAGTTATATAAAATATTTAGATTTTATAAAATGTTAGTATTTTTCGAATATTTTAAATTTCCATATATTGCAATGTTAGTGTGTTCCTCTATTAATATTTAACAATGAACATATTTAATTTAAATTGAAGAACCAATTTGGAAAATAATGACAAAACCAATTACATGGTTTTGTTCATATTAATACATAATTACGGGCTGTATTGTTACATTCTTATGTTTATTTTTTATATTCAGGTCAAGATATTGCTGCCATTTCTTCTGATGGTAAAAAATTAGTACAAAGTGGCATTGATGTTTTTTAACGAAAGTTACACCAAAACATGTTGAGATTGCTATTGATTTTGATATAGATTCCCTGAATACTAACAGAATATTGGAAGAAATGAGGAAGGGATTCTCAAAATTAGAGAATATGATAGAGCAAAGAGCAAATAAAGAAATGGATAATAAAGACTCTGATGGTGGTAATAAGGTAAAAGCTTTAGTTTCATGTAAAAGCATTGATGATGTAGTGACCCTCCTTGACTTTGAACTGATTGAGAGAGAGTTTGGAGGTTACACATTAAAATGTTCAACATGTTCAAATTTACTTGAAAAGATGTCAGATTCTGTCTATTCTTCTTTTTATCGTATGGAGAGAAGAAGCAATACGGAAGACTTGGAAGACCTAAAAACAAGGAGCCAGAAATGGTACAACATGAAAAGCTCAATAAAAACTCACATTGCAAGTAATGTCTTACACCAGAAGACTGCAAGTAAGGTTATGAAGTCCACTCTCCCAAAATCGACCAGAGTGACTGAATGTCAAGTCAGAGCTGCAATCAAGACTGTTAAGCACAAGGGAGCTGGTCTTCATTTCGAAGATGAAATTGCAGACTTGCATTCACATGGAGTAGACGTAGGAGACGTATGCCATTCAAGGTAAAAAATAAATGGCTATTAATGTATACAAATATTGAAAAAAAAAAGAATTTGAACTAATTTACAAATCTAGGCTATTAATTGGTTTTAATATTCATTTTCAGAAAGAATTTCAATGAAATTCTAAGGGCTGCTACAGTTGTGATATGCGAAGAGAACATGAAAAATCTCCTACGTCCACTGCCCTCAACAACTCTTCCACCTCACATGTATATCAGTGCAGACAAGAGCACCATCAACAGGGTAACCAATCAAGCTATCATGATTGGTTTTATGTTAGGTGGCCAGCGCGCAGTAATTCCTTGTGGTGCGCCTGCTGTATACAAGGATGATGAGGAAACTGATTCTGGAGTTTCTGGGGGGACGTCGACCCAGTTAGCGGACACCATCATCAACACCATTAGAACCAAACAGGATTTTCCTCTCAACCATTTGTCCTTCATAGTCGGTAAGTTTTAGAAATAGAAATGCACTAAAATTCAAGTATTGAATTGAATATAATAAAGTTGTGAAATTAATAATAATAAATAATAAATGAATGCACGAAGTTTGCCCAACAAATGAGGCTTAATTTAGGACACTCTGAATTTGCCATTTCCTGGGATGCTGGACATGCTCTCCATTTAGTTGGATCAGACATTAAAGAAGGTTAATTAAAAAAATTATTTATTTTAAATATAATGCATTCCCTCCAAAGTCCCTATTTCATAATGAATATTCTTCCAAGTTATGTAACTAATGTAAATAAACAACTTCAGGTCAAAGAGCATTAAGTTTCGAAGAAACTTCCAAATTCTTAAAAAGGTTGATTCATCGGTGCAATGTGTTCGGCAAAGAATTGGGCCATGGGAAAGGCTATTCAGCTCTTCTTGCTGTCGGCCATAAATATGGTACCAAGGTCAAGGCTCCAGATTCTTTCTCGACAACAAGGTAAATATATAATTTTATTGAATATTTTTACTTATGTATTTGAGCTATTTAAAATTATTCATTTTATTAAAAAATGATCAATTCATATTCTTTATAAATCAATAAAATATTCACACATTGACAGGGCTTTTAACAGATCCATATTAGTGAGACAGTAACTATATTAGGTTATTAAGTCATATTTTTATATAAAGTTATGATTTTTTAACAAACAGCTCATGTGTATAAAAGGCTGCATGCTCCCCAGTGCTCTTATACATATTATAAAACTTTTCAGATTCTTCTCCTGTGCTGTAGAAATTTTCACCAAAATCATGCCATGCTTTAGACTATACCACGAGGCCTACCATAACATGAATCCTACTAGTATGGACGATGACAATGAAACATCAAAATATAAAATTTTCGGATCTAACTTCATAAGGGATTTGTTGTTTGCTATCGATATATTTACTCCTCTAAGAGATGTAATGGTGGCACTACAGGGGCAGATGGTACCTCATTGGAGGATTCCGATTTTGTTTGAAAAACTAGATAAATTTTGGAGTGGGATCAACCTGAAGAATCAAGCCAATCTACCAACTTTGAAGGTGCACCTTCAAAATAATCCTAATTCTTTCAACGGTGTCCAATTATTGGAGGGGTACTTGGTTCTGTCTGACCCTGGTACTCTTCCAACAGTTTCCATTCTGGAAAAACTGAAGGATGCAGAGGAAGAGGAGCATCCATCCAAGAGAAGGAAAAAGGATAATTTGCTGCAACACTAATGGGTTCTAAGGGAGGATGTTGACATCATCGAAGAGTCAGAACTGTTCAGAGACAGTTTGCTGATGAGTTTGGAGTATAGGAGAGGGATATGTGTTCACCCGACTTCTCAACTTCTTAGCAACTGTCTCGATTTTGATTCTATTTTTTCGCTCTTGGCAGGAGAGATCCATCCAAACGGACGACCTCCATTCTCATTGGCAAAATTACACATGTTTGGACTGACTGAATTCAAGACCTTCACAACATATGTGAGTGAATTACCCCACTGTTGTGATTTAAGTATATCGTACTAACTTCTGAATCTATGTTACACATCATTTAGATAGATCATCTCAATATCCTTAAATCAAGCATGTACTAATCACTGCATCCAACTCACCTTTACCTCTCCTATTGATTATATTGTCCACTCTCATGGCTATAAATAAGTTAGCATCATTACTTGAATATATATAATTTACTTGTTATATTATTCCTATTCTCTGTGTTATGTTTTTTATGTATCTTATTACATAATTGTTGTTATTGTTTCAGGTTGAATAAAGTCTAGAGTTAAAGGTTGTTTAAACACCCACTTATAGAAGCCAAAGATATCCATATTGACAGTGACTCGTCAATGGTCATTCATGGTAAAATTAAGGATGCCTTGGCTTCTATAATTTAGGGTGACTTATTGCATTGTGTTGGGTCAAAAAAATTTTTGGTCCAAGTAAATAACAAGCTTGTACCAATGAGTAAGTACATTAAACCTAGGAGATTTCACTCTAACTCATTTTGCTCCTGTCAATACTAACTCTTTCAGTATTGATCAGCTTTATTCAATCAGAATATCGAACTCGAATGAGAAGTTTCTTATAAAATGTGATACTGAATCTATGCTGCACCAACTCTGCACCAATCCACATCTTTACAAAATGATATCAATTGAAGGGTGTATTATTATAGATGTTGCCTTTTCTATGAGTGGGAGTGAAGCTGTAGTAGAATCCTACTACAGCGTCATGAAAACTCATAGAAAAGACGGTGGCCAAATCAATGATACACTCGACATGAGAACTCTCCCGCACCTATTAACTGCCCAAATACTATTTCTAAGATTGGGAAAGTTTATAGGTCTGGGAATGCAAAAGGTAGAGTGGTGCATCATAGAACTCCCATTACCACAGCTTCTTCTTCCTCAAATAAAGTCAGCAAAGTTGTTGACAGGATCATTAATGAGAAACCGACATTCCCTTATTTAGACTAATTATGTTTCCGACTCAAACTGAAAGCTAATTAGGTTAAGGAATATGGTTCATTCAATGAATTGTTATATATTCATTATTTGATGAATTGCATGTGAATTAATGAATTATGATCAGTATAACAATAATGGTATAACCGTTATATCATTATTGTTATACTGATCATAATTCACATGCAATTTATCAAATAATGAATATATAACAATTCATTAAATGAATAATATCCCTAAACCTTATCAGCTTTCAGGTTGAGTCAAAATTATAATTATAGGTTATTACTTTAATGGTATAACCTACACTACATTATTATGGATCACAATGTTAATATTATACTGCGATTTATTTAATGATAAATATATAGAAATTTATTAAATGAACAATATTCCTAAGCCTAATCAGGTTTCAGGTTGAGTCGGAATTAATCCGAATTATAATTTTTATAGGTTATACTATAACCTATAATAAATTATAATATAGGGCCATAGGCTAACCTACAATAAAAGTAAAATCATTTATTTATTAACCTTCATGATGAATTTGGTCCTTTTGACATTGCAAACTTATAATTTAGGACTCCTCAAGGAAACCTCTGTATAATAACCTTTATATTTACTTGGAGGTTGTGGGGTGATAGCATTCCTTAGGCTTAGGATGATTTTTTTTAGCCAGTTATAATCTTGTTCCTTATTTCCATCAATTATTATTGACTCTCTTTAAACTGGTTGGTTTTATTAACATAAGCCCACCTAATGAGTTATGGGACTAATGTATTATGGTATTAATTTCTAACTATAACTTTCACATGTAAATACAACGCATTAAAAATATCCTGTTTCAGTTTTCACCTACCTATTGTGGAAACAAACCATTTATTAAATGGTTTGTTTGTAAATGGCATTTGAGGTGCACTGTACTAGTGTACCATCCTTAATTATTTTCCGCCCTTTAGTTTATGCCTTTAATCATTTTATGGATTGCTTACAGCCTTACACTTACAGCAGCACTTTTTAATATTCTAATTACTAATTAGAGACGAGGTAAACCTGGTAAGAAATATTTGCATAGGTAATGGCTATTTACTAACTCGTTTCTTAATAGTATTGTGACTATTGTCTTCTCAGATAAAATGTATTGAATTTACGACTCCGACGCAAATAATTGGGGCGAAACATTTTTCAAATGTGACGCGAAGTTGTGTGATTGTTGTCCATGACATAATTAAATTTTTGTTAATCTTTATGACAGATTTTCGTGCTTTTCAGACTGGGCGGGAGATTCTGAATCTGCTGTTGAGAGTCGGAGAGTAACTCTTTCTCAAAATAAAATCTCGGCGGGAGAATAGACTAATTCTGCAGAGTGCAGACTGGTCACCAAACAATTTTGAATTAATTCCTTTATCTACATTAATTTTGATACAAACACTTCTGAATTAATCCCTATACTTATATTAATATTGCTACAAACAAAATAAGAGATCTTTACAAACACTTTACCAGTTTCTGCCCACTCTGGAAAATACCTTTGCCCTTAAGCTAATAAATGAATTTTAGAGGATAAATGCTGTGGGTTACCAGTCTGCAAAGCGCGTCCATATCGCCAAAGATCTTTGGAGACTATATTGGAGGGAAAATTTATCAAAACAAGATCTTGGTGACTATTTTCTAATTAATTTCTATGTTTACCCAGTCTCCAGAATGAGTCTCTTCTCCCGCAGAGATTTTAATTTGAGAGACAGTCCAGACTGTATTTCATGGTAAATTCCACCGACATGTCGGTGGAATTTTTCTCAATTGAAAATAATATTCTGGCAAAGTCGGTGGATTTTTAGCTATTTATTCCTATGTTACCATTAATTTTCGGTGGAAAAATGGGTAAAATGTTGGTGGATCAGCAAAATTACTGGAAATTTATGGTGGTTTTTCTCAGCTTTTTCGTCAGTGGAATTTTGTGCACCAAATACAGACTGGGAGACAGTTATTCTCGGACTCTCAGCAGCAGATTCAGAATCTCCCGCAGCTAAATTAATGGTAACATAGGAATTAATTCAAAATTTCCCGCAGCTAAATTAATTGCAACCCATGTTCCAAAGTATGGACAAATGTCGCCAGTATACTGGTGACTTTTGAGGGGTGAAATAAGTTCAGAAACCAATAATATAACAAGTAATTCACTCATAGATAGTGTCAAGTGATACACATGAATCAGACATGATGCATAAGGATGTTTTCAAGTGTAAAATCTTCACTAGGAGTAGGAAGTCTTATTTCTGCTTCAAAGTATCTTAATTGTGGCAACCTTGATCCATTATATCACCAAACTGGCAACTTTCGAAGTTTCCTGTCACACTTTGAAACATGGATTGTAACATAGGAATTAATTCAAGATCTCCCGCAGAGATCTCCAATTTCTAAAAATTCAATCTAAAACTCCCGCAGAGAGTCTTGGAAAAATGTTCTATATTCTGCAGACTGGATGTTTTAATTTGAAAAGGTCAAATCTCAGATATGTCTAATTGGCTTTAAATTTTGAATTAATTCCCATGTTAATTTTGGCTTGAAATCTTCCAAAAATGAGCCAAATTGGCTTGACTCAGATTTTATGAGAAATTTTGGCTCAATAATTGGCTTACAATTATCCAGCTTCTGAAACATGGTTGCAGACTGGATAATTGCCTATTCGAGAGTATTTTGAGATTTTTGGCTATTTTGGAGAGAAATTTGGAAATCTTTGGAGAGAAATTGCACCAAGAATTAAATATCTGCCAGTTTGTATTTGGTGCACTGAGCTCCTCTGACTTTTTCAAAAATCTGAGAAATAGGCTAATGGCTGCCAACATTTTTCATCAATTTGTCTAGTCCTCCAAAATTTTAACAGTTTCTCCTCCAAAAATTAATGGTAATATAGAAATTAATAGCTAAATATCCTCCGACATTGCAGAAATTTTTATGTTAAGAGAAATTGAATATCTCCCGACATATCATTGGAATTTACCACCAAATACAATCTGGAATATCTGAAGACTGATTGTGCATGCTCTGTAGACTGGGGGAACATCTAGAAAAATTGGTGACCAAACCACTGGTCCAGACCCAGATTGCATTAGTTGTTGTCTAAGAGCCGCCATTTCACCAACAGGTTATTTGAAGAGCAGTGGGGATATCATATCTGAACAGAGGGATAAAAATTGCGAGCCGTGGGATGAAAATTGCGAGCCGTGGGATAAAAAATACGAGTCGTGGGATAAAAAATGAGAGTCGTGGGATAAAAATTGAGAGCCGTGGGATAAAAAATGCAAGTCGTGGGATAAAAAATGCAAGTCGTGGGATAAAAAATGTGAGCTGTGGGATTAAAACTACAAGCAATGGGATATTATGATATAAAGCGAGCCGTGGTGGAAGGAGCAATTACTACCTAGATTTAGTTACTTATTAACAGGCCGGGAATATTTGATCAAGTGAAAATTCACATTTGATGAGCCACAAAGTTTTGAAACTCTATATAAATGTCTTTTAGAACCAGTTTGTATTTGGTGCACTGAACTCCTCTGACTTTTTCAAAAATCTGAGATATAGCTGCCAACATTTTTCATCCATTAGTCAAGTCCTCCAACATTTTTCCACTTTCCCCTCCAAAAATTAATGGTAATATAGGAATTAATAGCTAAATATCCTCCGATATTGCAAGAATTTTTTTATTAGAGCAACTGAATATCTCCCGATATATCATTGGAATTTACCACCAAATACAATCTGGTTTTAGAAGACCGCGAGTTTCAAAAAAAATTCACAAAGAATGCAATCTGGGTCCAGACCGTGACCGTCCAGTCACTTCTTTTTTTCAGCTATTGTGGCTTTGATAAAAAAAAACACCTAAAGCTGTTGGATAAACAGGATGGTTAATCAGTTCTGCCAGTCTAACTGGAAACTTCTATCATTCTGTGCTTAAAACAATATTAAAATTTAAAAGGAATGTAGAATTCAACCAAAGTGATAAAAAACTATTTGATGTTTAGCTGCTCACAATTTCATAGTAATATAGAAAACAACAGAATATTAAAGTCTAAATAAAACAAGAGATAACATCTTTTAACAATATATACAAACACAACTACCAAATGGCAAATTCTGAATTCTCTTACCACAGTCACCAAACTTTAAAATTTATATATAGGTAGTCGTTACAATAATCTAATAAACGGAGCAAAACAAATTTATTAGTAAAAGTTGTTAGGGTAAAAGTGCACCTTAAAGAGTCCCTTCCAAGCAATTTTTTATTATTTTAGTCAATGAGGCTAATGTTTCTCATAACTTTGCTACAACTCCCATGAAATTTGATAGCCTTTTTCAAATTTCATATAGTTTTAAAGATTAATATAATCAAAACTTTGCAATACCCGTTTTACTTCCGACTTGCTAATTTTCAGTCCAAAGAAAAAGAAAGTACATCGTTTGTTTTGAATGTAAACTATATGGGTGAGTATCATTAATTTAATATTAAATATCCCCGCAGAGGTATAAAATTGGATAAACTTATTATAGAAATCTTTTTTTATACCCTGATAACATTGCACTACTGGGCCAACGTCGCTAAACGTTGGCAAAGTAAAGGCACGATCGGGATTTGGCACACCAGTGCTATTACACACTGGGCCAATGCAATGGAAACGACATATTGGGCCAACGGTTTCAAAACAGCACTGGCCCAATGAAGGAAAGCATTGGCTTACCAATCCAGTGATATTTGATGTACCAGTATATTTATTATACCCGTCTACCGGTTCTCTTTGGCAGTTATCGACTAACAATTAGAGAAATTAGGTGTAAACGATTATTTTGATAAGTCGGTAAGTCGGTGAAGTTGATGGGATAAATTGGCAAATTTATAGAACGTTATAATTCAATCAAAATCTGCTTGAATTATTATATAATTGTAAACTACTTCTATCACTTCAAGAATTAGCATAGTCTACACTGTACCTAGTTTTCTGTAACTCTTCACTTCAATTTTTTTAGCACAGACTCTGCCATTAATAAAAATATAAAATTGCGAATAATCAATATAATAAACTATTCAAAGAGAGAACCTAGTAATATTTTTGTAATATTTACAAAAGAAAAACTGTCAGGTGACCATAATTGTGCTTTGTTTTGTAAGTGGATTTTCCTGTACATCAGTTTCAGAATATCTTAATTAGTCTAATTATCTAATACCTATATATGGTATTATCAACCCACCGATTATTTATAGTTGATGAACCTGATAATCCAGTGACTGTTTGGAATTCTCTACAAAATGTATTTCAGGCAAATACATGATCCAATAAATTGCGACTGAAGAAGAGGCTTTTCAACCTCAAGCTCACATCAGAAGACAACCTTCAAGCTCATTTGAAGGAATTCACAGAAATCTTTCAAGAACTTGCTGTTTTGGATGAAGCAGTGAGTAATGAAGATAAAGTCATCTGTTTACTCTCCTCACTACCTACTCAGTTCGATGTGATTGTCAACAGCATTGGAATCACAAGCAACTGTACCATCTTGGAATGCAGTCGCTGAAAATCTCAAACGTGAAGCATTAAAGTTAAGTACACTAGATTCAAATAATGTAAACAGAGCATTTAGTGTAGCTGCTGTTTCAGATTCAGTGAAATGCAAGCAGAGTATTATTTGTTTCTTTTGCAATAAAGCAGGTCACATGAAGAAGAACTGTTTTAAGCACAACAATTACATGCAAGCGAAACAGTTCAAGTCTCAGGCTAATATAGTGGAGGATAGAACTCTTTATGCTAGTGCTCTCTGTAGCAAAGATATTAGGGATAATTCTTGGATTTTAGATTCTGGAGCTACAGCTCATATGAGTGGGGATGACTCATTATGTTCAAACTTTGTACAACTAGAAAAACCTATAACTGTTAAAGCAGGAAACGGGTTTAGTTTACAAGCTACGGCTGTGGGTAATATTGCTGTTAATCTTAAAATACCAGGGGGAAAAAGTAGAACATGCACACTGACCAATGTTTGGCATGTATCTCAGTTAGCTTTTAATTTGCTATCTGTTTCTAGAATTACCAGTACCCAGCAAGCATGAATGTATCTATTCTATGTCTAAACGACTCTGTATAACCTCTCTTCCGACATCGAATACCAGTAACAAATTAGTCATGGTGACATCAAGTAGACATCAATCCGATATCCGTTTGCACCGCTAAACCGCATCATATCAAGTATATTTGGCATCGAAGCGATACCGTTATAACAGCGTTGAATAGAAAGATAAATTACGACATCTAACATACATAGGGATTCTGCATCGAACAGACTCCTAATTATATATCTAATATGCTTCGAAACGATATCCACTTGCATCCAATAAATAAATTAATTAAAATTGAAAACTCTTACTTCATTGATATAACGTACCGTACGTTTAGATGCATATCAATTTGATTATTGTTACATAATGTTATGTGTAAATTAAATGGGAAGAAATGGAGTGATTTGTCCGGGTATCGATCGTGGGTCCATCCGTCCTCGTGCCTGTACCTCTGTCACGTTGCCACCGTGGATGCATTTCATTAAATAAAAATTTTGATAATAAAGGACCCTGCAGATACTTAAAGATATTGTAAAGTGATTAGAATAATACAGGCAAGCACCGCTTTTATAACCAAAATCACAACTTGTTCTTATTACAAATAGTAATGAGTTGGTCAAATTTTTATAGAATTGTAACTCCTTGAATATTTCGTTCTCTATGAGTTCAAATTAAAGAAAATGTTTTGAGGCCACTACTTAGAATACAGATGAAAGCTCTGTGAAGAAAGTTCAAAGTAATGAATGCATTAATTAAAATTTGACCATAGATTAACTCTCACTCAGTAAATATAGGTCATAATAGTTGAGTAATTAGTTTGACATTTTGACTTATATAATTGTGTTTCATTGAACAAACAGGAATTTTGTGCTCTGTGAAATATTTTTAGCAGTAGAGTATATGCTCCAAGTTATCAATAGGGTCTATATTTTCGAACACGTGATAAAGGAAAATATAATAATTACTATTTAACTACTATTTAATTAGTAACAAAATAGCTGAAACCAATTGAAATAAAAGTTAAAAAATGATTATTATATATAGATTTATTGAGTCCGATTATCACTTTAAGTTTAATTATAGATAATGTGAATCACTGAATTTCAATCGTCTCATTTGCAGCTTTTGGCACTAAGTGAAAGCTCAAGTTATCGGATATGGGGTTCTGCATTTTACGTAGAAAAATTATTTATGTAATGATTTTTATTTCCAAACTTGTATTTTACGTACTGGTATCATGGATGCCAATTTAAGTAAGAATTGAATAATGATAATTATTATATTTATTTCTTACATATTCGAAAATGTGGAACCATCCGATAACACAGAATTTACTCTAAAATGGAACGTGTTAAATAGCCTCTACGTTTAGTAGAGGTTTAACGTCTGCTTCTGAACCAAAGGCCATGGCGCTGACGTCAAAATGAAATTAAATACAAGGGACTAGAAGAAGCAGTCAGAAAGGAAAGTGGCTCCATGGACAAAGTCACGACGCTCATGGATGCTGAAAAGCTACTCCGTGAATGCTGTCACTTACCGAGGATGTGACAAAAATGGTCACAAGCACCGGTGGCTGCACTCAAGGATGGAAGAGGGAAATGAAGAGGTAATAGTAAATGAAGTCTACGTGCCTAAAATCTAAGAACTCGTACGTAATTGTGGAGCATAACTCTAGCGCTATCCTCTAAAACTGCATGGAGAGTTAAAAACACTATACACGTACTATCACGGAAAAGTGTATCCGTCAGCTGTTGTAGTATGCTATTTTAGCAGTTTTGACCTTTCTTATTTTTTGCATGTAGCATTTTAGAGAGTATTCCTCCGCGTTCAAAAATCCCCCAATAAGGAGGAGCCTATTGCTGGGGTAAAATGCTAGGGTAATTGGGTGAAATGGGGGATTAGATATGTGTATCTAGAGGAGAGACGAGGGGGGGGGGTGATTTATATCGATTTCTGACAAGTGATTAGATATTATTTTTGTATTATTTAAATTAAAGTATAAACATATAGTTTCATTTGTATCATCCATGCTATGTTCATTTTGTAATGAATACATGTATTTTTTTTATAATTTGAAATGCATATTTATAATTTTGAAATTTTCCATTCAATTAACCTTGGTATATATTTCGTACGATTTACTCTTGTATGTTTTTATGCAATTTACTTTCGACCAATTGTCGTTCTAATATTGAAACTAATAACTTTGAGATAAAAGTCGATTTCTAGCTTTAGCTTTATCAAATCTCATTAATTCCAAAAATATTATTTATGCAACCATTCACACAAAAACATTAAACTAATCCTCTTCAGATATGATTTTAAATAACTTCGCTTCTTTTACACCTTTAAATTATTTGTTCTCCTATAGGCTATATTATTAAAACTATAATACACGTTTTCAACTTTGTGGTAAATGTCTATAGTTTTACTTTTGTCATATCTTATTCCACGAATATTTTATATTATAATCATTAACACAAGAGCATTTAATCGTCTAAAGATATAATTTTTAATAGCTTCGCATTTTTTCACATTTAAATAATTTGCTGGACGGGCTATAACCTGTCTCGGTTATAATCCGGAGATTTTCTGCATTCAGAATTTCAATAAATTAATATTGATGACTAATTTCGTCAATAAGACAAGTTTCTCTTCTTTTTCAAAGTCCTTTGTGTGTATAATCTTTTTTAATTCATTCAATATATTGGCCAAATGAGGAAGTTATTAAAATTTGTGTTTTTAAAATGATAATTCATCTTACGTCTTAATTTAATGACAACAATCAGTAAGTTGCTGACAAGCGTTTTTCTCTATTTTCATCAACTTATAAATAAGTAATTACTATAATTACCTATATGGCTATACCGATACTCTCTATCTTTTATTGAAGTTATTTAATTGAAAAAAAATTTTAGGCTAAAGAATAAAATAAAACTATGACTAAGTTGTAACTTAATCTATTTAGTTTAGATTTTAAATGCAGTAATTTGATGGATTTTTTTATCATGTGAACTGATTCATATCAGTTTAAATTTTTTTATATATTAACTGCTTGCACGATCAATTGACAAGCAGTGATACAGTGAACTAAAAATAACTGAAGTGATCATAATTTTTCTTCTCAATAAATGTCACATCGCCAACGTTGACAATAAAATAAGTTACCAAGTTCTATGAGATGAACCAAAAGAAAGTTCTCCAAGAACAGAACTAATGTAGCTACCTACTGCAGTTTCGATGCTTAATTTGTGACATCGGAGTGAAACTGGGATTCATGACAACTGTCAACTAAGGCTTTCAAATTGCAAGTTCTATCTCTTATCATACAATGTTAATATTATACTTTCAAAATAAGATAAATGAAGGATCAATAATAGAAAATGGATAATTATTCTATAAAATAGTGTTTTACAAAAGTTGAAGATAACAATTAAATTAGGTAAAAATTTAAAAGCTACTACACGACTAAATACACTTGCAGGTTATTTCTAAAGTAAAAACTACCCGATACAATTTTTACTAAATAAAGGATTTCTGATTAGTACTAGTTTACATGAAGTATCAATCTTAAAACAATCTTTTAAAGCTTAGGGTTGAATGATTAACATGAACTTACAATATACAATTTATTCTATATTTACCTAAGATTAAAGTTTTTCAAACGCATAACAATAAATAAAATACACAAATTAGTTCGGTCTTTTATGCACTTCCTTTTCACGGAGAAATGTCGTTGAAAATCTAAAAGTAATAAGCATGAATAAATGGACATCACAGGGAATGAGACCAGACTTCCTGGGAATGATGAGAACTCATCTGATAGTGATTAGTACTGTCCTGATGAGAACTCCACCGATGGGAACTGCACTGATGGGAACTTCACTGATGGGAACTGCACTGATGGGAACTTCACTGATGGGAACTTCACTGATGGGAACTTCACTGATGGGAACTTCACTGATGGGAACTTCACTGATGGGAACTTCACTGATGGGAACTTCACTGATGGGAACTTCACTGATGGGAGCTTCACTGATGGGAACTTCACTGATGGGAACTTCACTGATGGGAACTTCACTGATGGGAACTTCACTGATGGGAACTCATCTGATAGTGATTAGTACTGTCCTGATGAGAACTTCATCGATGGGAAATGCATTGATGGGAACTTCACTGATGAGAACTGCCTTGATGAGAACTGCCATGATGAGAACTGTTCTGATGAGAACTGTTCTGATGAGAACTGTTCTGATGAGAACTGTTCTGATGAGAACTGTTCTGATGAGAACTGTCCTGATGAGAACTGTCCTGATGAGAACTGTCCTGATGAGAACTGTCCTGATGAGAACTGTCCTGATGAGAACTGTCCTGATTAGAACTGTCCTGATTAGAACTGTCCTGATTAGAACTGTCCTGATTAGAACTGTCCTGATTAGAACTGCAGTGCATGGTGCGAAGTTATTTGAATCTGAAAATGTTTACAAACAAATTGATTAAAAAATCTCTGATATTGACTTAGAATTATACGCTACAAACAATTATTAACAAGATAAAACAAATTAAATAGATTTTATTTTAATCTCATACTATAATTTTTTTTTTTATTATACTAGGGGTTTAACGTCGTGCTTCAGTCATATCGTGACTATTTCGCTGACGTAAAAGGAAATTAAATACAAGGGACTAGTAGAAGCAGTCAGAAAGGAAAGTGGCTCCATGAACAAAGGCACTTACCACCGTTGGTGACAATGCTCATGGATACAGAAAAGCAACTCCGTGAATGCAGTCACTTACCAAGGAATATGACGAAACGGGACGCAAGCACCGGTGGCTGCCGTCACGGATGGAAAAGGAAAATGAAGAGGTGATAGTAAATGAAGCCTACGAGCCTACCTAACATAAAAATCTAAGACCTCCAAAATCCTGAACAATGTGTATTCGAAGCACATTTGGTTATGTTAAAAGTATCCACATTCGAGTGGCAAGGAAGAAACAAGATTTGATAGAAAACAAGATTAATGGAAAGTAGAACACAGATAGATTAAAATCCTTACTGTGATCAGAGTGTGTTTCGAATTTTAAAAAACAAACTTACAAAATATTTACCCAAAGGACTAAAAAGAGTGACACCTCGATCTAATATTTTTAACTTTTTCTTTATGTTGATGAATTAAGAGGTCATGCCGCAAACGATGGAAAGAAAAGGATAATTTAAAATGAGTTAAGAAAAGACAACAAAGCTATTTTTGGAAATTGCAAGATAAGGTTGAATAGATGTTTAGCATTTGAAACGTGGTTTTATAGAAACGCGACATTTATCTTCCATTACTCGAGACTAACTGTTAGATGAAGTCTCTAATTCCAATCCGTAGAATACTTACTAATTGGAAAAAAGTCGAATTAATTTAAACGAAACTAAAGAACTCTACAAAAGAAATAATTGAATTTTACTAATTTCTCTTAATTAAATATTGGTCATTTTTTAAATAAGATTATAGCTTTATGGAAACAGAAATTGTACTGAAAAAGGGTAATACAAATTTGCCTCAAAAATGGAAGGAAGTATTTAATTTTATTCGATTTGTTGTCAAAGGAGATGCAAAGAACGAAACTGTAAAATAGAAAAAATGAAAGTCAATAAGTAGAAAATAATGAACAATGTCACTAAACTACTTAATTTTATTTAAATGTTCAAATAAGAATGTCACAAGGACTAATGAAATATTGTAGAAACTCTCATTTTAGCGGCAAGTTACATGTTGAAGTAATCTAGGATATTGTATAAATTAAGCCATTCGTATTATCAGTAAATTTTAAGAGTTTAAACGTTTTTTTAGTTTAATGATTTAATGAGTCAAGAATTCCAAACTAGGCTATAAACAAAAAGCTACAGTTAAAAAAAATTAGTTGATACAACTATAATGAACTATTTTCTTTAGAACCACCATTATACTCTCTCAACAGATGTTAAAAAAATTGTATACAAGTAACTATATAAGAGTTTAATTAATTATTACCAGTACTTTGAATATTTGCAAATTTTAACACTAGCAAAATAAATAACCGTGTATCACCATGGAGTGGATATGAACAGTCAGTATTTAAGAATTCAGTATTTCAGAAACTACAGAAACCATAAGTTGTGTATTTACAATTACCAATTGTAAAGTATTTGGACGAAATAATTTACAATTGCCAATCAATTTAATTGAAAGTTTTTAGGCCATATCGCTGATATTGAAAAGAAATTGAATATATAAGGGGCTTGAAGTAACAGTTAGAAAGGAAAGAGACTCCATGAAAGAATTAACTACCACCAGTTGGAGACAACGCTCATGGATGCAAAAAAAAAAATCCATGACTGCAGTCACTTACCAAGGAATGTGACGAAAAGAGTCACCAGCACCGGTGGCAGCACTCACAGATGGAAAAGGAAAATGAAGAGGTGATAATAAATGAAGCCTACCGGACACAAAAAAAAAACATACGAGTTATCCTCAGAAACTACAATTAGCCACAAAAATGATGAGCCTGAAGCTGTTGTGCCCTTCTCTTATATTTACCTGAACAGATTGAGGATACAGGCAATTAGCCTACTATATTATATCTTTAAACAATTTTCATACATTTTTTAAATTATATATTTATGAAACATAACTGATACGAATAACTTTGCTAATTCTATCAGTTATCACTGAACTAATAGAAATTTGTCCTTACCAATTGAGAATAGGGAGATTTGCACTGCTGTTGTTTGTTTCTTCTGCTTTCTTGTTAGTAGAAGTGATCTGGTCATTGATAGTGGTCTTTAGAGTTCCACCTAGCGAATGCTCGCTCTACCCATTGAACTGGAAAGAAATTTTAATAATATTAATTAGTATATAAGTTATTGTTATTGAATAGGTTTGATGCGAATATAATGGTTTCGAGATTTCGTTAATCGGAAAATAAATAGAAAAGACCTTAATATTGATCTAGCAGTTAGATTGGAAAGAGACGCCGCCGTGAATGGAATGAAAGAGACTCTTCAATGGAATGTTACGGAATGAGAATCTAGTAATCGCGGAAGTAAGAGGAAAATGAACAAACAGGGTGCAAAAACATATTGCAAATTATATTAATGAACAATCTAAGACTACATTGTTATCCCTATCTAGTGCTATTCTACAAAACAGTGAATTTCAATGAAACAAAAAGGAAAAAAAACTTGGTCATCATCCAATTTCCAACTGTTCGTATCGGAAAATTCTCTGCCTCTTTCTTCAATTCATGACTGTTACATAGTGTCATTCGTTGAAAACTCTCATAAATGCAACATGAATATCTTACATATTTGCTATTATGAATTTATGTTAGTTTTTTTTAGTATAAAGTTATTAATAAATAATCTCTGTTAATTTAAGTAGGGGTTTAACATTTTCTTTGGAACCAAAGGCCACATCGCTGACGATGAAATTAAATACAAGGGACTGGAAGAAGTAGTCTGAAAGGAAAGTGGCTTCAAGAACAAAGTCACCTACCACCGTCGGTGACAATGCTCATGAATACAGAAGAGGTACTCCGATAGTGCATTCACTTAAAAAAAATAAAAAAGGACCAAATTTAAGGTCCGGAGGCTGCACTCACGGATGGAAAATTAAAATGAAAAGGGGATAGTAAATTGAGCCTAACAAACCCAAAAGTCGAAGACCTCTTAGTTTGAAAGCATAAACTTAGTGCCATCCTCTAAAACTGCAAGTGGCGTAAAAAGATAAACATAATAAGAATGAAAAAAGACAATTATTAATCCAAATTACAACAGTTCGAGGCCAAAGGGAACCCCCTTCTATTAAATCCACCACAAACAGCTTCATGATAGGGTCACGCAGGTAAATTACGGCCCACTTACTAACTGCGGCCTCTAACAACTGAAACATCATAGCTTCAAAACACACGTCAAAACTTAAATTAATAAGTCATAGCATTCACTGTGCTTCTTTTGATAGCTATGCAACATTTTAATGTAATTTTGATTCAAAATATTTTAGAGACTCTCTTGAGAGGGCTGCAATAAAAAAATAAAGGGCCGCAATTTACCTGGGTGACCCTAGAGCTCATGCAGGCTTATAAATTCTTTGCTACCCAGAATGAAAGAAATTTCTTAAGAGTTACCTGTACAAAATAAAAACGAGAATTTGGTAGTAGAATTAGAAGATGAAAATTATGGGAAAATAAATTAGGTGAATATACGTAATTACATTTACCGTTTAACACTAAATTTGAGCATCCACCTGTTCCGAAAATTATTCGTAGGTTTTCCCTTTTTTTATAGTGCATAAATATTGTTATATCTATAGGTATTGTGAGATTAAAACCTGAAAAAGATTTAAATTTAAAGGTATTTATAAATACAGAAAGAACAGTTTAAACAAAAAGTATATACTACAGTCTAATAGAACTATTGACGTAAACCGGCGGCTATTTACTAATGGAAGAATCATATGCATAATAGAACATTTAATAAAGTATATATATATAGATGTCTAGAGGCTAAAATAAAAAATAAAATGTGGTTTAGGCCCAATAATATAAAGTAGAATTCCGTATTTTTTTTAAATTAAATAGTTTATTTACTGTGCGGGCACTGCTTTATGACTCTAGTAAAGAGTAATGTAAAGAAGTGCATAAAATCTAATTTTGCTATTTCGTAAACTGTTCCAAATCTCGACATTTTGCAGGTTTGGATACCTATAAAAAATGGTTCCACTAACTATAGAAAAAAATTCTGAAGTTCGGTATTATTTCAAAGTTCAGAAGTAAAGATACAAAAGTTTTGAAAGCACACATTTTGGTAATAAATTGCAAATTCCATCAGCAATTTCAAGAAAATCTGTGAAATATTTATAAATTTATAATTCGGAATGTGCTCAAGAACAGAAACACTTGATATTGAGCTGGACTTAGTCTCAGCTATCAGCAAAAAGCAAAAAATCAACCGGTAAAAATATTTAGAGTTCATATCCAAGAAGAAAACAACTAGCTCAGAAATCTTATCAGTCTTTCGAATATCTCAATTTCAAGGATTAAGCTGCCTAAAAATGGTAGCATTAACAATTTTTCACAGAGTTAAAAAATATAGCTTAAAATTTTGAATCTAGAACTTAGAAATAAAAGAAGCGAAAAAAATTAATTTACAAATGTATAAGTAAAAGATATAGTTCAATATGAGCATGACAATAAAAAATAAAGAGTCCTCAGCTAGAAAGACTGAAGAATAACTTATCCAGGCTAAATGAAATTAGTATCTAAAGAAAGATTAATTTTCGATCTGCCTAAAATACAAGTTTTTAAATAGAGAGAGTAAAATTTGATGACTTTTCACCATGACGGCTGAAGACGAAATGTCCCGCACTGCATTAAAAAGAATCGAAATTTCTTACATGCGGGGATAATATGAGAATTTGGGGTAGCGTACGATAATCCGTGGTACAGTGGGAACTAGATTATTCATGCGCGCCTCAGCAATTGGACGGATACACTTTTCCGCGATAGTACATGGTAAACATAAAATAGACAATACATAATCCAAATTACAACAGTTTTGGTTCCCAAGGGACGCCACCCCACTTCTCTTCTATTCACCAAATACAGCTTCAGCAACCCCTCGGGGCTTATTATAAGCAGTTTAAAATAGATTCTTAACAATAAATGCACTGGCCATCGAAAAATCACTTGATTGGTTATCCATTTCATTTTTACGGTACTGGAGGAACAATTTATTCAACAACCGATCTTCCAGTTTCGCTTACTTTACGTTAATCCAGTGTAAAATCGCACTAGCTTGCCAATGTCCGATCGTACCTTTATAACTGCCGTAGTCCCCTATAAGTAGTTTAATTAATTGCCATTATTTCGGCTTTCTTGGTGTGGAGAAATGGAGATGTGCTCCAAGCTGCAGCGTGCGGTTCATACTCAGTCTAATTTTAGAAGTGACAGTGTGCGGTCGTCGAAGCTCCAGTGTGTTTAGATATCGTGTGTTTCATCAGGTAGTGTCCTTACTCCTTGATATTCACTTTTTAACAATATGGTGTTATTCGAAAACAATAAATACTCATAAAGAGTTGTACCAAATATTAATATGGGAATTTTTTTACCCTTTTCAAAATGCCGCCATTTTGTATCCTGAGCCGCCATTTTGTATCGAACTAAATTTGATACCTATAGTTATAGCCGGCAAAATTCTATGTACCTCAATAGGTATACAATATTACAATTTTAATAACTCAATAATTGAGAAAGGTCTATCAGCAATATCTCGTTGAGCTGAAAATTTAAAAAAGAGGCATGAACAGAACTTAGTTCTGTTCTTCCAGAAGGCTATACTTATAGCTATTTTCTGGTTATTCAATTATAAATGCCTCGCAGCAATATTTCGTTGAGCTGCTTTTTAACCAACAACTGAATGGAAAATATGAGGCGTGAGCAGTGCTTAGCACTGCTCTTTCCAAATAATTAATACTTAGTATTTTTAAGAAAGTTAGCAAAATATTTTCATTGGGCGCCTCGCAGCAATATCTCGTTGAGCTGCTTAACTAAATATTATGATTCCTAGCTAATACATTAAAGCTATTTCTAACTACTAAAAAGTTGAATAAGAGATCTGTATTTATCATGTTAATGGACTTTTATTAAGTATAAGGTAGCAGATCTTAAAGGTATCAAAATATTTTCGGTTTATTATCGTTTATAATGCTAAAAATAAATTTAATTTATAGTTAGGCTTAAGCCTCAAACTATAAAAACAATTTGAGTACAAACTAATAGGGTCATACAGGCAAATTGCGGTGATACCTACAATAAAAATTTAATTTATTGTTTAAGATTTTTAATCTTGTTGAACTGATTTGTATTGAAATTAAATAACTAGGATATAGAAACTTTTCATAGCAAGGAAAGAATACACTTTAATTTATAACTTTTATAACGGTTATGAAGTCATAAAATTGGGTACGATAATTCTCAGTTGTTAGAGATTATGTTTAGTCATTGTGCCGTAATTAGCTTACTCTACCCTAACAAGAAATTCTATTCATTAACAGGCTCAATACCTAATAGCTAGCTTTCTAATTATTAGCTGAACTGTGCAGGCATGGCTGATTCGGTATTTAATAAAATCTTAAACAGTTTGGATGAGTCTGATAAAAAGCCTATGAAGGAAAATGTGAAAGCCAAAGAAGATGGGAAAAGTTCCAATAAAGATATAAAAAATTGGTTAAGGATGGAAATGAGCCTGGTCCATCCGATGGGACAAAATCCAGCAAAAATTCAAAAACTAATAAATCGGAGAAAACCTTATCGAAGTCTTCCGTATCTGATTCTACTGCTGTTACTACTGCTCCTTCTGCTATTCCTTCTGCTTCTTTGTCTACTGATATAGCAGCATTACTCTTGAATGGATTTGATGGACTGCTAAAGGCAATTGAAAAAAATGGAGATTGTGTGGCGGAAAAAGTCTCTAAAAGCATTCATGATAATATGGTATGTGACAATGATTATGCTGATGATGAATGTATGTCTGCAGTGACAGACGACGATGATCTGAATGAAGGTGAGGTTACTGAATGGAAAGAAACTGAAGATGAAGGATTGTTCAAGTCTTTATTAGAGAGCTTTGATACTGAAGATTGGGTCGGACCAGAAGTAAAACCCGCGTTGGCCGAACTAATCAACAAAGTGTTTTGCAATCGAATGAGCAAAACTCTTCAAACGGAAAAGTCTGACGCCTACATTCGCCCTAAAAATCTAGAATTCGTAGAAGCCCCCAAAACCAACAGACCTGTTTTTGAGACTCTGAAGCCCTTCACGAAAGTTACTGACGTTTCCTTGCAAACAATTCAGAAAGAATTTCTCAAGAGTGTTGTGCCCATTTCAGAGGTGATGATGACGCTTTCTCGTACTGTTGAGAATAATGAAGAACTTGACGTTACAGGATTGATCAAGAAACTAACAGATGCTGTGGCATTCTAGGGGGCTGCGAACGTGAATATGGTAAAATTGATGAAACAATTCATCAAAAGAGACTTACCTCTAAAAATGAAAGGCCTTTGTCGTGATTCTGAAGAGTTTTCTGGAAGGAACCTTATTGGTGATAACTTGAATGCTAAAATTAAAGAAGTGTCTGAGTTGAATAAAGTTGTACTGGATTTCAAGAAGATCAACTACAGAACAACTAATCGAGGGGCAAGAGGTTTTTCCAGAGGGGGAATGAGAGGCTTCAGAGGCAGACGCGGTCCTCGTTTCTCCCCTTACAACAGGTCTACTAACTTCAGCAAGAGAGGCAACAGGGAAACAGGAGCAGCCCCTTTCCTCAATAGAGGGGCTTGATAATGTTGAGGATTCTCCTGATGATTTGCTACAAGAAGTAAGACCCCTTTCTGTTGCCGGTAGGATTTCAAAATTCATTCAATACTGGAGAACTCTAACTAAAGATCATATTGTTTTAAAATCAATTGAAGGAATCACTATTCCTTTTAATGAAATTCCTAAACAATCGGTTGTCCCTTCTGAAATTAAGTGTTCTTACAATGAAAAAGCACTCATTGACAATGAAGTTGATAAATATCTTAAGCTAGGCATTATTAATTATGCAGAACATTCAAAGATTGAATTCATTTCGCAGATTTTTCCTCTGCCTAAAAGGTCTGGTGGTGTACGAATTATTCTTAATTTAAAGCCATTAAACAAATTAGTTGAATATAATCATTTCAAAATGGAAAATCTTGTCAATGTGTTAGCTTTAATTGAGAAACTGTTATATGGCATCAATCGATTTGAAGGATGCTTACTTCACGGTTAACGTTAATCCAAAATTTAGAAAATTCTTGAGATTCTTTTGGAACAATGAATTGTATGAATTCACATGCATGCCTAATGGCCTGTCAACTGCTCACAGAGAGTTCACGAAAATTTTAAAACCAATTTTTGTAAAATTAAGATCTGAAGGGTTCATATCTGTTTATTACCTTGACGATACTTGGCTTATGGGGTCATCCGAGAGTGAGTGTCTAGAGAATATTAAGAGAACCCGGGATGAACTTGATAAGTGTGGATTTCTTATCAATTCTGAAAAATCTTTGTTCAAACCATCCCAAATAATTCAATTCTTGGGATTTATCATTGACTCTGAAAAAATGGTAATTACTCTACCGGATGACAAAAAGATTAAAGTGAAAACGCTTTGTAAAGAAATCTTAGACAAGAATTATTTTTCAATAAGGTCCTTGGCTAGTGTAATTGGTAACCTAGTTGCTTGTTTCCCAGCTGTGCAATTCGGAGAATTATTTTATAGATATCTCGAAATGTCCAAAGACAGTGCATTAAAACTGAATAGAGGTGATTTTGGGGCAAATATGCAGTTGAGTTTAGATGCTAGAAATGAATTGTCTTGGTGGATAAACAATTTAGATTGCGCTTATAAACAATTAGCTTTCCTTCTCAAAATATATTCTCACTACAGATGGGTCTATGTTAGGCTGGGGTGCAATATTTGAAGGTAACAGTACCAATGGAGAATGGAAAGAGTTAGAAAGAAAGTGCATATCAATATATTGGAATTGTTAGCAATCTACTTCGGACTTAAAAGTTTCTTGAATAAGATTGCTAATGAGCATATTCGAATAAAATGTGACAATTCCACAGCCGTGGCATATATTAATAATAAAGGAGGAATTAAATCTGTGGAGTGTCACGAAATATCTAAACGTATATGGTTATGGGCAATAGAGAGAGGTAACAATCTTTCTGCTGAACATTTGCCTGGTTCTGACAATACTTTGGCAGACAGAGCGAGTCGTATCTTTGATAGAAATACTGAATGGGAGCTTGAACAAAGAGTTTTCAATTTCATTATTAACAGATATGGACCTTTGGATATAGATCTTTTTGCATCCAGACTGAATACAAAATTGGGCTCGTATGTTTCATAGAAGTCAGATCCTAACGCATTATGTGATGATGCATTCAATTTAATGTGGAATAATCTTAGAATCTATGCCTTCCCTCCTTTCAGTATAATTCAGAACTGCTTGAACAAGATAAAAACAGACTTGGCAACAGGTGTGATTGTTCTACCAGTGTGGCCCACTCAAACATGGTTTCCAAAACTAATGACCATGCTGATAGATATACCAATTATTCTTCCTCTGGATGTGATTTCGATGCCCTTCGACAAAAGAATTCGACATCAGAAATACAAAACTCTAAGGTTAATGGTTTGTCATATATCAGGAAATTCTATTTGACAAAGGATTTTCTAGAGAAGCAGTCGACATTATTTGTGCCTCCTGGAGAAGTACTTCAATCAAGCAGTATGAAGTCTATATTAGAAAATGGTATACTTTCTGTGGTGAAAGACAAATTAATCCGTTGCGACTTGATGAAGTATTAGTGGCAGAGTTCTTGGCTAAATTATTCAATAAAGGAGATAGTTACAGTTCTATTAATGCTGCTCGATCAGCTTTGTCTACTATACTTGTTAATGATGCCGGTATCACTATTGGTAATTGTTGCTCTATTAAGAGATTATTAAAAGGAGTTTTTGAACTCAAACCTCCATTAACTAGATATGATATTATCTGGGATGTAAATATTGTTTTGGATTACCTTAGAATCCTCTCTCCAATGAATGAAATTCCCTTTTCTCATTTAACATATAAGCTTGTTATGCTAGTTGCGTTGGCAACATCTCAGAGTTCAAACTCTAAAAGCAATATCGATTGAAAATATCGAATTCTTTGCAACTGGTGCTTTTATTCCTATTATCTCCTTACTCAATAACACTACAATTAAAAATAGAAAATATGTTATAAAATTGAATGCTTATGAAATTTCTAGAGTATGTGTTCTTGCTCATTTGAAAGAATACTTGCGAAGAACAAACAATTTGAGAAGATCTGAGAAACAACTGTTCATTGGTATTACTAAACCACATAAAGCAATAACGTCTGAAACCGTCAGCAGATGGCTTAGAATGGTGTTAGAAGAAGCAGGTATTGACACTGATGTTTATAAAGGCCATAGTACTAGGGCTGCTTCTAGTTCCAATGCGAGATTAAATGATGTCCCAATAGAAGACATCTTAAAGAATGCTGGCTGGTCCTCTTGTGAAACTTTCAAAAGATTTTATGATAAAGCCATCATGTAGGCACTATTATCACAATGACCCCCTTTCGTTCGTTAAAATATCCATTTCTCCACACCAAGGAAGCCGAAATAATGCCAATTAATTCTAAGATTAAACGAAGTTTACCTGAAGTTTGATCGGAATTAATTGGTAGATCTTGAGGCTTCCTTGGGGTGGAGCATCTAGTTCCCATCCCTCTGCCGCCCATGTTGTGGTATATGAACAATAACGGAAGGGGATCATCGTATGAGTTGAAAACTGAGTATGAACCGCACGCTGCAGCTTCCAGGACATCTCCATTTCTCCACCCCAAGGAAGCCTCAAGATCTACCAATTAATTCCGATCAAACTTCAGGTAAACTTCGTTTAATCTTAGAATTATTGGGTATAGTTTAGAGGGAGCACTACGTACGTTATATAGAAAGGTACAATCCAATTGAATAGAAATAATTCCTTCGTTTTTATACGCATTATAAAGCAGGAAGATAAGAAAATAAATTTTCCAAAAAGTTCTTTGAGCTTATAAAAGGGCTTGAAATTTTGTATTTTTAAATTTTGCCTGTGTTTTTGTACTTTTTTATATAGGTATGATTGTTTTAAATTTTTAATGATTTTTTTCAATAAAGAATAATAATTTCCAAATTTGAAACGATTTTTTTAAAACTAAATATCTATTTTCGCACTTCTGGTCGAAATATAAATTCAGATATCGTTTGGAAACAGACATGCCGACGTCAAGATGATGCTGTTAAAACCATGTATCGGTTTTCGTGTTTCTACTCGAAGTGTAAATTCAGATATCACTTAGAAACAAACATTCCGATATCTACTATGAGTCGAAATGGTTGCTAAGTCGATACTCACCGTTAGCGCTACCAATTCGACAGCAAACGGCATCGAATTGACATTCATAAGTTTGTTGGGAACGTCCGGTAACGAAACGTCCGGGTGCGAAACGTCCAGTAACGAAACTTCCTAGCACCGTCATGAAGATCTATAACCAAATATTTCCGATGCAAGTACCTGTATACAGGTGACGTCATGAGTCGCGCGCGTGACGTCACACTTTCACGCCATTTTCAAGTTCGAGTATCCTTCTAACTTTTTATTTCATGGTTCAGACATTCAAATTGTTAATTTTCTATGTGCATAAATTATAATTGGTTCATAAATTACCACCCTGCAAACATGAATGTATCTATTCGATGTCTAAACGACTATGTATAATCTCTCTTTCGTCATCGAATACCAGTAACAGATTAGACATGGTGACATCAAGTAGACATCAATCCGATATCCGTTTGCACCGCTAAACCGCATCATATCAAGTATATTTGGCATCGAAGCGATATCGTTATAACAGCGTTGAATAGAAAGATAAATTACGACATCTAACATACATAGGGATTCTGCATCGAACAGACGCCTAATTATATATCTAATATGCTTCGAAACGATATCCACTTGCATCCAATAAATAAATAAATTAAAATTGAAAACTCTTACTTCATTGATATAACGTACTGTAAGTTTAGGTGCATATCAATTTGATTAATGTTACATGAAGTTATTGATTGTGGGTCCATCCGTCCTCGTGCTTGTACCTCTGTCATATTGCCACCGTGGATGCATTTTACTATAAAATTTTTTTGATATTAATTGACCCGGAGATACCTAAAGATATTTTAAAGTGAATAGAACAATACAGGCAAGCACCGCTTTTATAACCAAAATCACAACTTATTCCTATTATAAATAGTAATGAGTTAGTCAAATTTTTATAGGATTGTAACTCCTTAAAACTTTCGTTCTCTATGAGTTCAAATTAAAGAAAATGTTTTGAGGCCACGACTTAGAATACAGATGAAAGCTCTGTGATGAAACTTCAAAGTAATGAATGCATTAATTAAAATTTGACCATAGATTATCTCTCACTCAGTAAATATAGGTCATAATAGCTGAGTAATTAGTCTGATATTTTGACTTGTATAATTGTGTTTCATTTAACAAACAGGAATTTTGTGCTCTGTGAAATATTTTTAGCAGTAGGGTGTATGTTCCAAGTTATTAATAGGGTCTATATTTTCGAACACGTGATAAAGGAAAATAAAATGATTATTATTTAACTACTATTCAATTAGTAACAAAATAGCTGAAGGTATGATACCAATGGAAATAAAAGTTAAATAATGATTATTATATATAGATTTATTGAGTCCGATTACCACTTTAAGTTTAATTATCTATAATGTAAATCACTGAATTTTAATAGTCTCATTTGCAGCTTTTGGCTCTAGGTGAAAGTTCAAGTTATCGGATACGGGGTTCCGCATTTTACGTAGAAGAATTATTTATGTAATGATTTTTATTTCTAAACTTGTATTTTACGTACTGGTATCATGGAATAATGATTTTACGTACATAGAATAATGATAATTAATATATTTATTTTTTACATATTCGAAAATGGGGAACTGTCCGATAACACAGAATTTACTCTAAAATGGAACGTGTTAAATAGCCCATCAACTTTTAATTATTTACGTTTAGTAGAGGTTTAACGTCTGCTTCGGAACCAAATGCCATGTCGCTGACGTCAAAAAGAAATGAAATACAAGGGACTGGAAGAAGCAGTCAGAAAGGAAAGTGGCTCCATGGACAAAGTCACGACGCTCATGGATGCTGAAAAGCTACTCCGTGAATGCTGTCACTTACCGAGGAATGTGACAAAAATGGTCACAAGCACCGGTTGCTGCACTCAAGAATGAAAAAGGGACGAACCTACGACCCTATCTAACACAAAATCTAAGACCTCGTACGTAATTGTGGAGCATAACTCTAACGCTATCCTCTAAAATTGCATGGAGAGTTAAAAACAACACTATACACATGGTAAACATAAAATAGACAATACATAATCCAAATTACAACAGTTTTGGTTCCCAAGGGACGCCACCCCACTTCTCTTCCATTCATCAAAGACTGCTTCAGGAACCCCTCGGGGCTTATTATAAGCAGTTTATAATACATTCAAACAATATTCAACAACCGATGTTCCAGTTTCGCTTACTTTACGTTAATCCAGTGTACAATCGCACTAGCGTGCTAATGCCCGATCGTACCTTAAAGGTCCTCTCCAGGCTCCGGGAAAAAAATGAGTTTATCACATAATATTATAGAACTAAGGTCTACGATCATTATTCCGCAAACCGCATACAATTCGGTTCAGCATATATTTTATTATTTGCTTTTAAAGTTTTTTAATACTATGTGAGCAACAATCGAGCGACTCTCCAACCTGACGCTGAGAAAGAAGATTGTACACTCTTTGTTTTGGTTTCAAATTTAGATTTTTAAACAAACAATGCGTTTTTGGTCTTCTTTTAAGATATTAATTGTTTCTAAAACTATATAAACGTTTCTATTATAAGTTTATCCAAATTTCAACCTTTAAACGAATAATAAATAGATTTATTAAAACCAAATACCTAGTTGACAATCAAAACAAATGGTGTACATTCTTCTTCTTCAGACTGAAAATTAGAAAGTCGGAAGTAAAGTAGGTTTTGTAGAGTTTGGATTATAAAAATCTTTAAAAGCATATAAAATTAAAAATATGCTATCAAATTTTATGGGGTTTGCAGTAAAATGATAAGAAACATTAGCCTCGTTGATTTAAACAATAAAAAAATTTGCTTTGAGCGGACCTTTAATTTACAACTGCCTTAGTCCCCTATAAGTGTATTATTTTGTGGGTATAGTTTATACTTTAAAGGGAGCACAACGTACGTTATATAGAAAGATACAATTCAATTGAATAGAAATACTTCCTACGTTTCTATACGTATTATAGAACAGGAAGATAAGAAAATAATTTTCCAAATTTGAAACGATTTTTTTAAAACTACGTATCTGTTTTCTGGTCAAAGTATGAATTCAGATATCGTTTGGAAACAGACATGCCGACGTCAAGATGACGCTGTTAAAACCATGTATCGGTTTTCGTGTTTCTACTTGAAGTGTAAATTCAGATATCATTTAGAAACAGACATTCCGATATCTACTATGAGTCGAAATGGTTGCTAAGTCGATACCCACCGTTAGCGCTACGAATTCGACTGCAAACGGCATCGAATCGACATTCATATGTTTGTTGGGCAATAATAAATCGGTTACGTTTGATAATAATTATTGTAAAATTCATGATAAAGGAGAACTAATTGCTGTTGCCAACTGTGTAGGTAAACTATATGTATTAAATGTTATAGTTCATACAGCTGTGATATCTGTTGATCCAAATAAATTGAATGATATGTTATGGCATAGAAGGTTCGGTCATTTAGGCAGAGATGGGCGGAAAGTACATCGAAAGTACTTAAGTACTAAGTACAAGTACTCGTAAATCAATGTACTTGAAGTAGTTGCCTAAGTACTCAAATTGAAAAGTACTATCAAAGTACAAGTACCAAGTACTTTTTAAAGTACTTAGAAGTTCCAAGTACATTTACTATACAATTTAAAAAATAATAATTTATACTGTTAACTCTGATAGTACATCATCACAGTGACTCTTTTCTCTGATAGTACATCATCACAGTGACTCTTTTCTCTGATAGTACATCATCACAGTGACTCTTTTCTCTGATAGTACATCATCACAGTGACTCTTTTCTCTGATAGTACATCATCACAGTGACTCTTTTCTCTGATAGTACATCATCACAGTGACTCTTTTCTCTGGTAGTACATCATCACAGTGACTCTTTTCTCTGATAGTACATCATCACAGTGACTCTTTTCTCTGATAGTACATCATCACAGTGACTCATTTCTCTGATAGTACATCATCACAGTGACTCATTTCTCTGATAGTACATCATCACAGTGACTCTTATCTCTGATAGTACATCATCACAGTGACTCTTTCTCTGATAGTAAATCATCACAGTGACTCTTTCTCTGATAGTAAATCATCACAGTGACTCTTTCTCTGATAGTAAATCATCACAGTGACTCTTTTCTCTGATAGTACATCATCACAGTGACTCTTATCTCTGATAGTACATCATCACAGTGACTCTTTCTCTGATAGTAAATCATCACAGTGACTCTTTCTCTGATAGTAAATCATCACAGTAACTCTTTTCTCTGAGAGTACATCATCACAGTAACTCTTTTCTCTGAGAGTACATCATCACAGTGACTCTTTTCTCCGATGGTACATCATCACAGTGACTCTTATCTCTGATAGTACATCATCACAGTGACTCTTATCTCTGATAGTACATCATCACAGTGACTCTTTCTCTGATAGTAAATCATCACAGTGACTCTTTTCTCTGAGAGTACATCATCACAGTGACTCTTTTCTCTGATAGTACATCATCACAGTGACTCTTTTCTCTGATAGTACATCATCACAGTGACTCTTTTCTCTGATAGTACATCATCACAGTGACTCTTTTCTCTGATGGTACATCATCACAGTGACTCTTTTCTCTGATGGTACATCATCACAGTGACTCTTTTCTCTGATAGTACATCATCACAGTGACTCTTTTCTCTGATGGTACATCACCACAGTGACTCTTTTCTCTGATGGTACATCATAACAGTGACTCTTTTCTCTGATAGTACATCATCACAGTGACTCTTTTCTCTGATAGTACATCATCACAGTGACTCTTTTCTCTGATAGTACATCATCACAGTGACTCTTTTCTCTGATAGTACATCATCACAGTGACTCTTTTCTCTGATAGTACATCATCACAGTGACTCTTTTCTCTGATAGTACATCATCACAGTGACTCTTTTCTCTGATAGTTCATCATCACAGTGACTCTTTTCTCTGATAGTACATCATCACAGTGACTCTTTTCTCTGATAGTATATCATCACAGTGACTCTTTTCTCTGATAGTACATCATCACAATGACTCTTTTCTCTGATAGTACATCATCACAGTGACTCTTTTCTCGGATATCACATCATCACAGAGACTCTTTTCTCCGATAGTACATCATCACAGTGACTCTTTTTCTCTGATAGTACATCATCACAGTGACTCTTTTCTCTGATAGTACATCATCACAGAGACTCTTTTCTCCGATGGTACATCATCACAGACTCTTTTCTCCGATGGTACATCATCACAGTGACTCTTTTCTCCGATGGTACATCATCACAGTGACTCTTTTCTCTGATAGTACATCTTCTCAGTGACTCTTTTCTCTGATAGTACATCATCACAGTGACTCTTTTCTCTGATAGTACATCATCACAGTGACTCTTTTCTCGGATATCACATCATCACAGTGACTCTTTTCTCTGATAGTACATCATCACAGTGACTCTTTTCAATATACGCGTTTGGCAAATATTGTTTGCGATATCTAGGTATCATAAAATAATTATAGGCATTGTATTCAATTGGTCAATATAGCTCATGTACATGATTGTACTTCAGAATATATAAAATATCATCGATTCTACTGTTTGACAAATAATTTTTCAACATGTTGGATCTCTTCTGGCTCTTCAAACTCTAGGTTTTATTGTTTGACAACAATAAAATCCACCAGTTTTTATCCAGTTTGTTAGTGTGTACGGTGCTGTAAATACATTTCTAGATGGGAAAAAGATTCAATTTTACAGAGATTATAGAACGAATGTATAAGAATCTCTTAAAACCAATTGGCAACATCTAGCAACTGTAGCTACATCGTCGTTAGTTTGACTGTCATTTTATTATAAAGGAAAAAATGTACTTCACAATGTACTTTTTACTTGGGAAGTAACAAGTACTTGTTAAAAGTACTTCTAAGTAATTATTCAAAGTACTTTTTGGAAAGTACTTCAAGTAGTACTTGAAGTACTTACTTGGTACTTAGTACTTTTACTTGGTACTTGGGAAGTACAATCCCGCCCATCTCTGCATTTAGGGAGGGTTAATATGTGTAAAATGATCCGAAAGAATCTAGTAATAGGTTTGAATATTAAACTAAATGCGATAGAAGGTGTTTGTAAACACTGCTGTAATGGGAAAATTCATAAGTGCTCGTTTCCGATAGGGGGGAGGAAAAATCTTGAACCTCTTGATTTGATTCATTCAGATGTATGTGGTAAAACTACCCCGTCATCAATAGGTAATTGCTCGTACTTTGTAACTTTTATTGACCATGCAACGCGTTATACATGGGTATATGTAATAGCAAATAAAAGTGACGTATTTGAGAAATTTGTTGAATGGAAAGTAATGGTAGAGAAACATTATGAACGAAAAATTAAGACATTGCGTTCAGATAATTGAGGAGAATATACCTCAAATAAGTTTGAATCATTTTTAACGAAAGGAGGTATCACTCATGAAAAATCTATTCCGAAAACTCCACAGCAAAATGGAGTAGCAGAAAGATTTAATCGAACTATAATGAAGTAGAAAGATGTATGATCTCAGATTCAGATCTTGAGAAGGAGTTTTGGGCTGAAGCTCTGGCTAATGCCATTTATATTAGAAACAGATGTATAAACTCTTTCTTAGGTAAAACTCCATATGAAGCACTAAACGATAGGAAACCTAATGTAAAACATCTCCGAGTATTTGGATGTACTTCTTATGTACATATCCCACATGATGAGCGAAAGAAGATAGATCCTAAAGCAAAAGTTTGCTGCTTACTAGGATGTGGATCAGTTACTAAGGGATATAGGCTGTATGATATTGAAACTAAAAGAATTTTCTATTCTAGAGATGTGATATTTGATGAATCAAAGACACCTAAGAGGCTTATTGATCCAAAATTACCATCCACTCCATTGGCGGAGCCTTCAGGAGATTCAAACGAAGACAACCTTGCTGATGAACTTCCCATAATTCAACCACCTGTTGAATTACAGGTGCTTTAACCAGCTGATGAACAACCAGAGGTGCAACCTGTGCTCAGACAGCCTACACGAGTGCGTCGGGCACCTGACTGGTATGGTGAATGGGATTTTTCTGATGAAGGAGGTTTCGTTAGTAAAATGATGACTGAACCCAATACTGTAAAGGAAGCTAGCTGTAGTCTTGAATCTTCTGAATGGCAGCTAGCCATGGAGCGTGAATTAGATGCTTTTGATAAGCATAAAGTTTTTGAACTAGTCGAGCCTAACTCGAAAATGAATGTTATCAACTCTAGATGAGTGTTTAAACGTAAATTGGTACACGATGGTAAAATAAGTTCTTATAAGGCTAGATTAGTAGCAAAAGGGTTCTCACAGAGATTTGGAATAGATTATGACGAAACTTTCGCACCTGTAGTTAGATTTGAATCCGTGCGAACTTTGTTATCGTTGGCAGCTAAACATAATTTAATAGTTCACCACATGGATGTTAATTCTGCATTTTTGTATGGAGAACTCGAAGAGAATGTCTTTATGCAACAACCTACTGGCTATGTTAAAAAGGGAAAGGAGCACCTTGTATGTAAATCAAATAAATCAATGTATGGACTTAAACAGTCACCAAAATGTTGGAATGAAATATTCTTTTGATGTTTATCTTAAAACCTTAGACGTTGTTCTATCTAAATGTGACCCCTGTATATATGTTAAGATGATTAATGATATCCCATGTATTGTGTCTGTATATGTAGATGATATAATAATAGCATGTAAGCACAATGATGACTTGACAAAAATTAAAGCTGATTTGAGTTCTAAATTTGAGATGAAAGATTTAGGACAGTTATCCTATTTCTTTAGTGTAAATGTTGTACAAGCTAATGGTAAAATTGCCTTAAATCAATCTGCTTTTGTCAAATTCCCTATTGAATAGATTTGATTTCAATAATTGTAAGCCAGTGTCCACACAAGCTGATTTTAGTTCCTATCTTGAACAAACTTCAGATGAATGTGAATTGGTTGATGCAAATAGGTACCAATCTGCAGTAGGCTCATCACTATACTTATCTACCAAGACTAGACCTGACATTACATATGCTGTTAGTAATATTTCTAAATTTTGTTCCAAACCAAATAGTAAACACTGGACAGCTGTTAAACGAATTTTCCGATATCTGGAAGGTACTCAGAATCTTGGTATTATGTATGGAAATGATAGAGTCAAAATTAGTAGGTTATTCTGACGCCGACTGGGCTGGTGACAGAAATGATAGAAAGAGTACATCAGGATACTGTTTTTTGTTAAATGATTTTATAATCTCATGGCGGTCTGTCAAACAGACTTGTGTAGCCCTTTCAACAGCAGAAACTGAATATGTATCTCTTTCTGGCGCTGCTCAAGAAGCGGCAATAAGTTATTGTTAGATCTTAAGTTATCTAATAAGAATTATTCAGTAGTTTTGTTTGAGGATAATCAGTCTGCTATACGTCTTGCTAAAAATCCTAAAAATCATCCTCGTACAATACACATTGATATTAAAGGTCCTCTCCAGGCTCCGGGAAAAAAATGAGTTTATTACATAATATTATAGAACTAAGGTCTACGATCATTATTCCGCAAACCGCATACAATTCGGTTCTGTATATATTTTATTATTTGCATTTAAAGTTTTTTAATACTATGTGAGCAACAATCGAGCGAATCTCCAACCTGACGCTGAGAAAGAAGATTGTACACTCTTTGTTTTGGTTTCAAATTTTGATTTTTAAACAAACATTGCGTTTTTGGCCTTCTTTTAAGAGAGTAATTGTTTCTATAAGTATATAAACATTTCTATAATAAGTTTATCCAAATTTAAACCTTTAAACGAATAATAAATTGATTTATTAAACGAAATACCTAGTTGACAATCCAAACAAATGGTGTACATTCTTCTTCTTCAGACTGAAAATTAGAAAGTTGGAAGTAAAGTAGGTTTTGTAGAGTTTGGATTATAAAAATCTTTAAAAACATATAAAATTGAAAATATGCTATCAAATTTTATGGGGTTTGCAGTAAAATGATAAGAAGTATTAACCTCGTTGATTTAAGCAATAAGAAAATTTGCTTGGAGGGGACCTTTAAGTATCATTATGTTCGAGACTTAGTGTCCTCAAATGAAATTGAACTTAAATATTGTGCTAGTGAAGAAATGTTGGCTGATGTGTTTACCAAGCCACTACCTGCCAATAGATTTAACAAACTAGTTAAGTTGATTGGAATGATAAATGTAAAACTCGTGTGAGAAGGAGATTGTTGTATTAATATAGTCGCACTTTGTTATTTGCATTTAGCTAATGTATTTTACCTACTCAGCAGAATTGTCTTATGATAACATTTCCTGGTTCTAGCTATGACTCATGTTGTATACCTAATTGTTTCCTGTTTATCAATATATAAAAGAATGTGTAAATCTCATTAGTTGTCAGTTGTTTGCAGTGAATCGCAGAGCGATCACCTATATTAATCACTTATAATAAACTTGTACTTTTTAACTTGTAATAACCACTGTTCATTTAACCTATGTTTTATCAAAAAAATGGAAACCCATTTTCAAACTAGTTTATTTTACAAACTATCAAACCTAGAAATTTTCTAAAAACAAAGTTTTATTCATTTACTTTTTCTGCATCTATTCTAATAATTTGTTAAGAGCGACAGAGAACGGATGGACCCACGATCGATACCCGGACACATCACTTCATTTCTTCACATTTAATTTATATATAACCTAATGTAACATTAATCAAATTGACATGCATCTAAACGTACAGACGTTATATCAATAAAAAGTAAGAGTTTTCATTTTAAATTTATTTATTTATTGGATACAAGTGGATATCGTTTTGAAGCATATTAGATATATAATTAGGCGTCTGTTCGATGCAGAATCCCTCTGTATGTTGGATGTCGTAATTTATCTTTCTATTGAACGCTGTTATAACTGTACCGCTTCGATGCCAAATATACTTGATATGATGCGGTTTAGCGGTGCAAACGGATATCGGATTGATGTCTACTTGATGTCACCATGTCTAATTTGTTACTGGTATTCGATGACGGAAGAGAGATTATACATAGTCGTTTAGACATCGAATATATACATTCATGTTTGCTTGGAAAGGCATTTTAGGACCTAAAAAAAGCATTTTAGGACTAATATATACACTTATAGGATTAATAAAAAGGTATTTACAACGAATAAATTATCATTTTGGAATATAAAATCAAGAGTTTTTAGTCCGTTTAAATAAAAAAATGGTGAAAACAAATAAACAATTCATTACTTGAAATTTCTATGAATCTAATTTATAGTATATTTATTCAAATTAAACCTAAAAGTATTATAAAAAAAGGTTAGGTAAATTGAAATTCATGAAATGTAACTAATTCCAATATTAAATTAGAAATTTGTATTTACTTCAAATTCTTGAAGTAGACAACCTCAGACTAAACAAACCACTCAAAATCTAGCAATGTCAATTTCAATTCATTCAATTTACAAAAAAGAAAATTTACTTCTTCCAGATTATCTAAGGCTGATGCCTCAACAGTACTACAAGTTCTAGTAACAGCAGAACGAGTACTACCTCGCTTCTATTTAAGAGCTTTAAGTGACAGAGTCATTATGTAAAAAAATTCTTAGAAGAAAACTGAAATGATAAACGGATTCAACATATAAATAATAAATATTGAGCAAGAATCCAGTAATAAACCTATTTATCAAAATAGACACATCAACAATAGATCTAACAAATTCAATACACGATTCAATATTACTCACAATTAGACCAGGAGGAGGAGAAGAGACTGACGAGTGGGGGTGAATGACCTAACTACAACCAACTGAAAACTATCCCGTCGAAGATGCCATATGTGGAAAAGGTTAACCTTAAATACTTTTCCTTTTTAGATATAGGGTCAATAACTTTACAACACTTCCTTGAGAAGCTTAAGGGTATGAAACTCGAGGAGAATAATCCTAATATAATTTCAAACTCCTAATTAGCATACAGAAATAATTTAAATATCCCTAATCAATTATAAATTATTTCGCCCCGCAATCCTCCCTTCAGTCTCCTCTCCCATGTCCTGATCCATGCAATGTCTCTGAACTGGTGAAAGAAATAATATAAATTAGCAAGAAAAAAGGTTGAAGTTAAGAAATTTTAAAAGTTTTAATAAAGTTTTAAATTTTTAATTAAGGTTTTTATTAGTTTGGTTTTAGTTAGTTTCCAGAGTAGAGAAATGAAAACAAGGATCAAATATGATGAAAAGCCTTTACCTCACCTTTGATATCATATCTCCTTTGTTGTTAGTTGTCGATCCACACTCTCATCCCCATCCTCCCCCATGGTCAAAGGGGTAACCAAGCCTCTCATATCCTCCATTTAGTAAGGTAAGTGAATCTCGAGGTAGTGCATGGTGCGACCGACTATCCTTAAGCCCCGTCCAGACGCTCCGACAAATGCCCTGAGTTTAGAAATACTTTTTCTCGGGCGAACACGGGCAATCTCATTTCTGCCTGTGTTCGCGTCCAGACGAGAGAAATATGATCAGGAAACTGAAATGTCCGTGTTCGCGAATCTGCATAATTAATTCATTGGAAAAATATCATATGTTGTTGATGATAGTTAATACCTAACGATTTAGCGATTTTAGAAACAAGCATGGATTTAAAAAAATGATTACCTAGGTACCTATCGGATGTAAAATATAAATTCTTACCGAGGTACTAGGTACCTACCTAGCTGATTATATAATATAAATGCGTAATTAAATAACTAGACGATATATAACATAAATATATATCTAGGTATTTTATCTAGCCGATTATATACCTAATATAAATATTTACCTAAATATCTAACCTGAGTTACTTAAAGTATAATACCTTATACCTAGTACCTATCTAGAAAAACGTCTCTGTAATCAGACACTCTTAGTACTCGCAAAGTGGGAGTTATCGTAGATCATGATAGGTCTATTAAAATTTCCTTTATCTACGTACGTATAGGTAACCTATAGCTACGTTTTACGCTCACTTTAAATACTGTTTAGTGTTTCCTATAAGCCTTAAATAGAATACAGTATGTTTACTAGTTAGGTAGGTACCTACTTACCTAGTAAAATTAGGAAAAACAACCAAACAACCAAATAATTCATACCTATTTATAGGCCGGGTAAGTACCAAGTTATGGGACGGTTCCACATTTACAAAAAAGTAAGAAAGAAAAACTAATGATTACAATGAGAATTAAATGATAATTAAAATAGCTGCCTATAATATTTATAATACGTGCCTGAAAATGTGGAACTGTTCGATAACTCGAAACTTACCCTAGTACGTAACTAATATGTAGATAACTAATAACTATTCACATTTATTCTAAAAAATACAAAAATTTATTTACAAAAATTTCAATCAAATAATATAAATAGACTACTAAATAGTAAATATCTAAAATGAGAGTAATTATCAAATAACAGTCGCGAACACTTGTTCGGGGACAAATTTGTCCAACATGTTGAAAGTCACTGACGGTTTCGATTCTTGTGATCGGGGACAAATTTGGCTGCCATATCGCGGACAAATTTGCTCGCGAACACCTTATTTCAGAGAAATCTGGGCATTTGTCGGAGCGTCTGGACGGGGCTTTATGATGAGCGACTTAATAAAGTTGCGGTTCCAAAGAGCATCACCTGGTGCGGTCATTTGAAGTTGCAGTACCTCACAAAAAAAAAAAAAAAACTTTTTAAACCGTTTCAGGAAAAGGCTGGCGGTTTAATGAGGTGTTGTAGGTTTGATGGTCGAGAGCATACTGATAATAAATAAATCGGTTCCTATCATCAACTCCTAATCTTGGAAGTAAAGGCTTTCCCGCTAGTAACTAAACTTCAACCAGCCTTCTCGCTATAAATTTATATATTCATATATTTATCTGGTTTAGATATGATTTAAAAACTAGTTTTTCAACATCTTGGAATTATATACACAAGTCGGCTAAGCATACATCTAACTACTGATATATTTGTAGCAGATTTTTGTAAATTATTCTTGTTTTCATGAAGAATAAAATACAACTTGAGTTGAAATGCTATGTTGATCCAATATAAAATAAATCCTGTTATAGCAAGCTAATCAAAAATAATCACTTAAGAAAATTCACTGTATATTATCAACAATGCTATTTTTAATCTTTACACTTCAATAAATAACCTTTTAAGTTTTTTCTCTACTTAACAGGTTATCTCACTTTGTAAAAAACGTTTCTCTGGGCCCATGTACCATTGATAAAACATAGGTTAAATGAACAGTGGTTATTACAAATTAAAAAGTATAAGTTTATTATAAGTGATTAATATAAGTGATCGCTCTGCGATGCACTGCAGACAACTGACAACTAAAGAGTTTTACACATTCTTTTATATAATGATAAACAGGAAACAATTAGGTATACAACATAAGTCATAGCTAGAACCAGGAAATGTTATCATAAGACAATTCTGCTGAGTAGGTAAAATACATTAGCTAAATGCAAATAACTAAGTGTGACTATATTAATACAACATTTTTTGCGCCACCCTGTATAACTATATACTGTGTCCACCAAAAATGTATCCTCTGCCATTGAATATAAGTACAGCTAGGGTTTGTAATAATGATGGGACCCACAACAATCTAAAATATTTAATAATTTTGAAATAATACATGAATTTAAAAAAAAAACTAAACTTATAGAATCCTGAAAACATCGCGTTTTCCACAATTACCTCTTAAAAATAATTTCTTTTAAGTTTTGTCCGTCTGATCGCACGCAAAATTTCGGCCCGATGACGGAGGTTGTTTATTTCTCTGATCAGTATTTTCTGTCTAATCGATCGAATTTCTGTTTCAAAAGCTGCCTTCAATTGAGGGATATCTGTTTACTTGTTAAGGTAGAATCTTCTCTTGATATATCCCTGTAATAAATATTCTATTGTGGAAAGATCTGGAGAAAAGAAATAGGGACTGATATTCTCGTTGATTCCACACAACCCTGTGACTCTTTCTGAATGGAGCGATAAATCTCTGATCACCTTCGGGTGTTAATTTCCCCCAAAACAGACGCTCTTTTTATTGGCTCACTCATTTAGTCCGAAATGAGCTTCGACTGACATGAACAAGATATGAATAAAATTCGAGTTTTCTGCATGCTTCTGTACGAACGACTTGCAGAATGCAACGCGACGTGTGTACTGTGTAGTCACCGTCGTGCAACTTCTGACAGGTTTGATTTTTGTATGGATGCATTGATAAATTATTTCTTAGTATAGTGAGTGCTGATTTAAAGCTTATACCCAACTGTTAAGACAGAAACCTGAGACTGATTTGTGAGTCTCCTTCGACAATCTGCTTTGCGTGCAACTTACATGTCTTCCTTTCGATTTCCTTTTATCCAAATTGTTGGATTCAGAGAAGTTTTTCACACAACGCTTGATCACTTTTTTCGATGGCTGAATCCTAAATGGATACATCATTTCAAAGCTTCTCTGTGGTTTCAGGATGCTTTTTCCTATGAGTGAAATAAGTATTGGTAACGAAGACGAGCTATTCTCTTGTCCAAGGCATTTTGTTGGCAGTGTGGAACAACATACGATTTTTATTTGAGGTGGACTTGTATCCCATACCCATATCATCAATACTGTTCAATTATGTAAAACGCGATGTGTTCAGGATTCTATAGTCGTTTATTTTTTTGAAATCTATGAATTATTTCAAAAGTTATTAAGGATTATTTTGGGCCCATCATTATTACAAATTAACCCTGTACTATGTGCAATCTTCTCTACTAATAATTTCCCTCGCGTGTTTATTTATTTATTTGGTGTCCACTTCAGCTCGACGGGTATTAAACATGTAGAATGTAATATGATACGCACGGGAATATATTGATATATATTTAAATTCTTATGTTTTTACTAGTGTACTTTCCCGTTAAAAATAACGGGTCATCATCAATACCAATTTATTTCTCGTTATTACGTTACTTTTAATAAATTCAATTAAATTAACTTTACTGCATAGTCTAATTTATTTTATAGTTTAAATAAATTTAAAAATTGAATAGAAACAGGATCTTTAAATATCAAGTCAATATATTCCTGTGCGTATCATAGTTACATTCTTCAGGTTTGATACCCGTCGTGTAAAAGCGGACAATAAATAAATAAATAAACAAACACACGAAGGAAATTATTAGTATAGAATAAATAAACAAATAAACACACTAAGGATATTATTAGTATAGATTAATTTTTTTATGTACTTATCTATGAAATAAAGTATCAGTTAGCGCAGAAAAATGATTTTTATTTGAATTTACTAAAAATAACCTAAAAACGGGTAATAAATTACTATTGAAGACCCGTTATTTTTAATGGGCTTTGACACTAGCTCATTTATAATTATTCTACGTATATATGGTACTATATACAGGGTGGGGCGTAAGTTTGGAAGCAAATGAAAGTGCATATTATAATCCAACGAAAAATATATTTAATAATTTACAGTTATGTATTATTACATAAGGGTTTTAAGAATTCAAAAATCATAAATTTATTCAAAATGTCCCCCCTTGTTTTTAATAACAGCCTCAAATCTCCTCCGAACTCCTCCTACTGCGGCACGCAACTGTTCTTGTGAAATTTCCTTCCAAGATCTCTGGAGCGAACGCTTTAAATCATCCACACTGCGATGGAATTTACCACATGCCTTTGATTCAAGAATGGACCATACCGAAAAGTCCATAGGATTAACATCTGGGGAGCAGGGAGGCCACATTTCTTTGGACCAAAACCGTGGAAGATGGTCATGGCACCAGTTTTGAGTGACATTTGCAGTATGTGAAGTCGCGCCGTCTTGCTGAAATGTCCATAGAGTGTCATTACCGAAGTGATCCTTAGCTGACTCCAACATTGGCGTCAAAATATTCTCAATATAACATTTAGCATTGATTTTGGCGCTTTGTTCCACAAAAAATAAGGAGATCTCCAAGTTTCTGAAACGGCGGCCCAGACCATTACTGAAGCAGGTTTCATGGTTCTGTGGACAGTTTTTTGGTTGTATGGGATGTCTTTTGCACTTTTACCAATTATTCTGTCATTCCTCCGGTTGTGAGCCATTTCCACTGTGAAAATTTTTTCGTCAGACCAAACAATTTCACCAGCCGTGCCAGACTTCAATTCTCTCAGAAGTGCTTTGCTTCTCTCCAATCTCTTTTTCTTTACAGCTTCTGACAGAGTCTGTCTCTTTTAGAGGGTGAAAGAGGACATCTTTAGGTCTTCTTTGACAACTCTTCTCATTGTTCTGGGACTCACATTAGATGTTTTGGCTAACAATCGTATTGACCTTTTCGGGTTCCTCCTGATCTTCTCTCGGGCTCATTTTAACAGTTGTTTGATGCGTTGTGAGCGTGGTCTACCACTTCTTGGACGATCAGTCAAGTTTCCTCTCTCATTAAAACGCTTCACACACTTCCAAACAGTCGATCTCGCTATTGAGAGAGTCTTTGAAATGACGGAATCTGACTTCCCGGCACGGTGTAGAGCAATAATAGCTTCTCTTTTGTCTGACATTTTTGAATTAAAAAATAACACTGTCACGTCATAATGTAGTGTCTCTACTATAGTTCAAACCCTATCACCTACTTAGGAACTTATTTTTAAGAATTATATTAATGTTTGAAAAATTGTTTCCAAACTTACGCCTCACCCTGTACATATATTATGCATATTATAGTAATATGAGTCATGCAGATTCAAGGCAGTGGATACATTTTTTGTGGACATACTGTATACTAGTATAGTGTATATTATACAGGGTGTCCGACACTTTTGTTGCCAAACTTTAACATAAGATTGCATTTGTCGAAATAAACACTTTTTATTCTATGAAGGTAAGGTCTAAAATGCTTAGTTAAAGAGTTACAAGGTCAGGAAAGTAGTATCTGTTCCATTTATTATTATTAGTTAACGTCATTTTTTCAATGTTGCAATAAGAAACAAAACATTTTTAACAGTAATTATTAGGAGCACAAGAAACATAATCTTAAATTAGGTTACATCTTCACAGAATGTGTTCAATTTGCTGCCCATTTGTTGCGATGCAAGCGTTCAAACGTTTTTCCCGCAAGGATTCGTGAGACTCCTGGTGTCTTTGCTCGCGTCCACCAAACATTGGAGACGTTTGAACGCCTGCATCGCAACAAATGGGAGGCAGATTGAACACATTTTGTAAATATGTAACCTAATTTAAGATTATGTTTCTTGTGCCTCTTAAAAATACTGATAAAAGGTTTTGTTTCTTATTGCAACATTTAAAAAATGACGTTAACTAATAATAATAAATGGTACACATACTACTTTCCTAACCTTGTAACTCTTTGACTAAGCATTTTAGACCATACCTTCATAGAATAAAAAGTGTTTATTTCGACGAATGCAACCTTAAGTTAAAGTTTGGCAACAAAAGTGTAGAAAAGTGTAGACACCCAGTAGAATAGTTACACCTCTTCTTAATTTCCATACAACTTTTCAAATCAAAGAAAATGTGGCGGGAAAAGGGTAGCAAAATCAAAATACTGAAAATCTGAAAAACTATACAGTTAATTTCTATTGTAAATTATAATACCTCTGAACATAATCAATGTGTGACTAGACACTCGGTAGACGACTAAAAAATTGATAAACCATATAATATGAAGAGGTCGTAATTGTAGAAACTGCGCATTGTATGGCCCTTAGAATGGTGACCGGACAACTCGCCGCCGGACAATTCACCGTGAGGTGTACAAAATAGTGATTATTAATAAAGGGAAAATAAAGTCAAATTATTAAAGTTTTCTATATTCAAAATAAAGAACGAAATTAGGATATACAGCATGATCATGCAGCGAATATTGACCACTGGAAACTAGAGACCGCCACAGTATGAGTGAGAAGCTTCCAGTAATGGTCTGCTGCATCAAAATTCTTTGTCCCGAGTGCCAATCAAACTGCTGCTGTAATATAAATAAAACAATTACTACATTGTAGTGAAATTGAAAAGTGGAGCAAATTAGCTAAATAACAATCCTCAAGATAATCATGCTCATTGAGCAAATGATTATAAAATAAATATGCAGTTTGACTAAAATAATAAATTAATATGGTAACTCCACACCGTATGCAAAAGTATAAGGAACATAGCTTCCACAACTAGTATAACACCAGATACAATAAATGTATACTTACATCATTTGCACGTGGTATACAGGCGTTTAGTTGTCGCTCAACCCTTTATCCTTCTTCCCTTTAGACGTCCTACGTTCTCTCCCATTCATTGCCAGCTTCCACAATCTTCCCAGCTAGCCAGAG
>CANNZV010000758.1:402042-492809 GCA_947561585.1 Caprella mutica
GAGCCCTCCATGGCCTCACGGCCAATCTTGCAGGAGAGTTCACTCGCTCATGGTAGATACAAGGGACTTCAGTACGAAACAGATGATAGATGCCCAGGCTACCATTACAAAGTAGTTGATTTGACGAGAGACAGTGAGTATGTCAGTACCATACAAAACTGTGATGAGACTGCCTTACTCAGCCACTTTTATCCTGGAAGTAAACCTCAAAGGAAGATTAAGGCGGGTCCACTAGTAGTCTCGTTTTGTAAGTACACAAATATTGTATGAGATGTCACGAGACATACGAGTGGAGCCCAAACATATATGAATAATAATGAATAAAAGAATGAGGAAATAATTTTCCTAACATGAGGACAACTCGCAGCTAGGACAATTCGGCGCTAGGACAATTCGCCGTCTAATATGTTTTACCACCGTATACACCATTTATTTATGAAAAAGTATTTTAAATATAAGCTGCGAGTTGTAAATTAATTAGCAAATATTTGTAGCAGTATTTGAAATGTTTTCTTTTCCATTTCAAGATTTAAATATAGTGTTTTTTTTTAAACTATTATATAACAATATTGTGTGTTGTAAATTAACAATAACATTTTCTTCGTTCTATTTGAAAGTATTTTGGTAAAAATTATTTGCTATTGGAAAGAAAACAGGTTCAGGTGTCTTCTTAATACATTTACCGGAATTAATTTTCAAAAGTTGAAATTTTATAAACTTATTTAGTTAGTTTAGTTTTATAAATAAGTTTATAAATTTTATAAACTTATTTAGTTAGTTTAGTTTTATAAATAAGTTTATAAATTTTATAAACTTATTTAGTTAGTAGCCAATAAATAGTTAATATATGGACTAACTTTAATTACTTTGAAAATTCCCTAAAACAATTTTTTGCATGTGACTCGATAGACACATTCGTTACTAGGCTCCACACATTCAATTTATCGCAGCAAAGTCCTATATTTTTATGTGACGAATTCGTCACGCACGGTCGTAAAGGGTTAAAACTAGTACATTAGTGCAAGTAAAGGTTATTAAACTACGAAGTCTTAGATTTTTGTCTTAGGTAGGCTAATAAGTTACATATACTATCACCTCTTAATTTTCCTCTTCTATTCGTGAGTGTAGTCACCGGTGCTTGTGTTCCTTTTCATATCATTCCTTGGTACTACGTGATTGCATCCACGAAGTAGCTTTTCTGCATCCATGAACAATGTCACGGACTGCTGGTTGGTACCTTTGTCCAAGGAGTCAATTTGCTTTATAACTTCTTCTTCCTGTCCCTTGTATTTAATTTCTTTTTGATGTCAACTAGAAAGCCCTTCGTTTCGAAGCAGACGTTAAATGCTTATAAATTTATATAAATAATTCTAATATTTTTTGCGGCCTTAAATATTCTCACAGATATAACAAAAGAAACTAATTAATTGAAATAATGAAATTTGTCAACTACCGTTTTACGTCAGTCTTGATCGTATAGAAACAAAACATTGTTCAAATTTATATATATTTTTATATATATATGTATATGTAAATGAGGATCTTTCCCATTTGACGACCCCCACCAGATTAAATTTAAATTAATTTTTTTATATGTATTTTTGTCCATAGAATACGAAAATCAAAACCGTTTTATGTAGATACTGATAGTTTTTGAGATATGAGGGTTTAAAATTATTTTTTCTTATGTATTACTCAAGGATTGAGAACTTTGAAAAATCTTGTGTTTTCATTGAAATTACTTAAACAATTTAGATTTTTTACATGGAACAGTAATGTAGTTTATTGTATCCGCTAGTCTGTTGTACTGCACACTTCATGATTGATTAATGACCTGGCAGGGGGGCTCGGGGGGGAAACGCCTCCCGAAATACATATATCGAATATATTTCCAGTTTCCGTGATATTTTCAATTTATTACTTCAATGCTGATATATGTGTAATGGGGGGCGCTCCGCCCCCCATACCCCCTGCCAGGTCATTAAACAATCATGAAGTGTGCAGTACAACAAACTAGCGGATACAACAAACTACATTACGGCTATCTTTAACCAAAATTTGCCTAAAAGCGTGAAAACACGAGTTTTTTCAAAGATCCTAATCCTTCAGTAATACATAGGAAATAAATAACTTTAACCCTCATATCTCGAAAACTATTAGTTTATACAAAAAACGGTTTTGATTTTCGAATTCTAAGGACAAAAATACATATAAAATAAATAATTTGAATTATATTTGGTGGGGTTCGGCAAATGGGAAAGATTCGTAAATGATGTATGTATACGCCAGCAAAACATAAATCACGCGGCGAGTTGTCCTGGCGTTGAGTTGTCCTAGAACCATTTAGAACAGATCATTTTTGTTCAAAGTTCGTCCGCTGTACGAGCTTTACTTGCGGTTGATTATTTCATAAATATTACGATATAAACTGTTAATTTACTTATATGTACTATCAAATAAAAGTGTCTCAGCATGATGTTAATTTCTAAAATCACTTGTTTCTAATTTCCAATTATTTTCCATTTTCATAAATTTGTCATCATGTACCCAGACTAATTTTAAAATAACTACCAGCATAACAATTGGAAAAGTTAATTTTTGTAAATGTGAAATTAATAAACTATTAAAACATCATTTCGGATACACTTTTCTTCGACTGTACATCAGGAAGGTAATTATCATCGTGGAGCAGCAATCTGTGTTTGATTGATTGCCTTGAAAGAGCTAATTAATGATCTGTAATCACCTTTAGAAGGACTTCTTCCGCTAATTGAGTGTGTTCGGTAATTGGGTGTCTATGTGAAGAGTTAGCGTGACGGAGAAACCAAGATAACGTTCTCAAGATTGATTACTGACAGCGTAAGGCATCCACCTTCTCTTGAAGAAACCTATCTACTTAAAATTGTTTGCACATTGGATAACGTTAATAAAGTGGTTGAGCTAACCAGACAGACATTTATAATATGATTTAAGATAGCAACCACATAATGTTCTACAGCACCACCAAAACTTTTCACTCTAACTTTGTATAAAGATAGTTTGAAATCTTAAAATATAAACTCTGCTGTTTTTTTTAATTCTTGCAAATGTCTCAATTTAAAATCTTATTCAAATTTATTTGACCTACTTTTATGAAATTTTGTTCCTGTTATAACCTAGTAAGGTATGTCTCGACTCTCGGGGGTAATTTTGAAGAATGTCCATTATGCTAATTTCCCTATTCAATTTTTAAATTGCTCAAAGGCAATCATTACTAATAGTAATCATGGACCAAGAATAAATTTTACTTCTAGGGGTTTAGAGTTATAAATATAGCATATAAATTGAACCAGGAATATTACCAATTGAACATGAAAAGCTCTATAAATTTTTAAAATATGTATTAAAATAAAAAAATAATTAACAATCTGACTCTCTATCGGAATCGTTACGAACTAAAGTCAACAAAAGAGCTAGCGCATGGAATGCATGAATAGGCATTCATTAAAGGCAGCAGAAAGAAGTATAGAAATAATACCAAAGAAAGCTGACGAAAACGAACGACAAACTGGTTCCAAGTTGGAGCAGACGGCATACGAGGGGTTAGATATTCCACTGTGACAACTGGTTGACGGACACCGAATAACACTCTGTTGAAGGACATTTGTCCGAATGGAAATTTGACCGAGAGACATATGGCCGAAATATTTTTATTTTGATAAAAATGGGAAAGAAATATATATTTAATGTAATAAAAATTAATAACTTTAAATAATATGTTACCCTATCATAACAAGTTAGAAATCATAAGCAAGTATTGAAAAATTCAAATTGTTCAGCGACATAATCTTGCAATTCGTAATATGGATACACATTATATACATATAAAAATTATATTTTCCCTTTTTATAAAGTAACTTTCAATTTTACAGAAAAAAATAATAATTAAATTAAACGGAGACTGTACTTTGTAATATGGATACACATTAAATAAAACTCTTTCGGACAAATATCTGTTAAGCATAATTTACTGTCTTTCGTCCAAGTGTCATTCGTCGAAGTGTCCGCACACGGTAACTAGATTACGTGAACTCAGTAGAGCGTATATCTTCACCGCCGCTTTGACCCGTTCTCTCCCAAAATCTAATAAACTGGTGACTTGATAAATGACCAATCATCCCACCGAGTTTCATGTAATATCGTTCAATACTTTTTGAGTTATTGAATTATATACCTTGATCTTTGACCTTTGACCCGATCGCTCCCATAATCTAACAAAACGGTTCCAACCAAGTTTCATGTAATATGGTTCAATACTTTTTAAGTTATAATTGACCATGACATTGACCTTTCACCGGGTCGCTCCCAAAATTGTACCAGAAGGTCACTGGACATTGACTAATCGTTTCACCAAATTTCAGGCAATTTGGTTGAACACTTTTTCAGTAATGCGAATAACAAGATGATAAACTAGATTACGTGCACTCGATAGAGCGCATACTTTCGCCGCCGCTTATCCGTTTGCTACCAAAATATAATAAACTGGTAACTGGATAGTGACCAATTGTCATACCAAGTTTCATGCAATATGGTAAAATACTTTTTGAGTTATGAATGACCATGACCTTGACCTTTGACCAGGTCCCTCCCCAAATTCTACCAGCAGGTCACTGGACATGGACCAATCGTTTCATAAATATTTCAGGCAATTTGGTTGAACATTTTTTCAGTTATGCGAATAACTAGATGATAAATAAATAAATAAATAAATGCCGTCCATGATATAACCTTCCCCCATTCTGCGAAGGTAACAACTATGTGAATCTACTGACTCTAATGAAAATAGGAGCAGGTTCGAGGCAGCGGTCAAGCTTATCGGGGTAGTCATCACGTCAGTCAGGGATTATCGGGAGCGCAGTGTGGGTGCCAAACTGACCGCTTTGGGGACTAATTCTACTCCGGCGTAACTGCGCAGAACTACTCTGGGCTCCTGCTCCTATTTGTGATATTATATTACTGTAAATGCACTTTTGGCTACGGGCCGCGTATCCGCAGTTAGGCAGTGCGCTAAGCAAATAAGAGCAGGTGCCCAGAGTAGTTCTGTGCAGTTACATTGGAGTAGAATTAACCCTCAAAGCGGTCAGTTTGACACTAACGCTGCGCTCTCGCTGCTCTCTGGCTGCTGTGGTGACTCGTCCGATCGGCTTAACCGCTGCCTCGAAACTGCTCCTATTTTCAATTGGGGACAATTTGAATTTGAAGTATTAGTTCTCCATCGCTACACGTTAGATTTGGCGAAGTCTTTCGAAATTCTTCAGCATGAATAAATTAATAGATCTCGTTCACATGGAGGAATTATGAAATTATGTGAGCATAATTCATTTTAATAGTAGTTCAAAAAGATTGATATTTTATTTTATACATATGTTATTAAGAATTGATAATTATCATCTTTAACATATCTAACAAAATATACTATGGTTATTTAAATATTTTATATATATAACTTATTATAATAATCATTCTCAATAGAATAGATTAAAAATACATCTTTTAAGCATGAATTAAAATTTTAAGATCAATTTTAAATTGAAATGTTGATCGTTTAATTTTAAAATTTAGATTGAAAATCTATATATATATTATTGATTGTAGTGGTGCCATCTGTAGACCATTATTTCTTCTGGCACTTCATAGTGGCCTCAATTAATAACTGCTTGTAAACTAACTTATCCTTTGGGATTACATGCAATTATTGGTTAAGATGAAAGTGTATTGCATACAATTATGAATAAATCAAATCTAGAATGAGATATACATGTAATTATGTAAAAGTTCAAGCTATTGAATGTGAAAGTGTGTATGTAACAATCTGTAGATATATAACTTGCTGCGATTTCTGTCATTAAATCACGATATAATGCATTTGGTTGTACATAGAATAATCTTTATATCTATGAAGAACGAATTCTAAATGGCTTAATGCTTGGACTTTATTCCACGTTTTAAGTTCGATTTAGAGGAAAATAATTCTAAATCTTCCTTCTTGCACAAACCAACCAGCGTCAAAACCATTCGAATCCCATTCTTGCGTCTCAAGCCCCTTCTTGGGTCACAAGAGTTTTGGTGAGCAAGGATTTCTTGCTCTCATGTGTGCCAGCTTCTTGCTCTCCTGCGTTCCAGCTTCTTGCAATAAAGGATGTGTGGTTATACCTTTTAGAGATTCAAAAATATACATGGTGCAAAGGAATTAGATATAATGGGATGGCTTTTGAATTAATTACTTCAGCATGTTTTGTTTGCATGAATTATCATCAAGGCATACAATAAATTAAAAAACTAATGTTAATTAGAGGATATTCATTTATAAATATCTATTTCAAGCTCCAAATATTTAGTGTACGTGTTTTTAGTGTAGATAGTATGTATTTACTGCCTCTGTTTATTTTGATAGCATCGTCTTATCGACGACTGTTCAATAAAAAAGTTTTCAAAAGAATTCACTCCTTCATTTCTGCATAATTAATTTATTCTCTACTCTTCAGTTATAATTTAAAAGTTATTAAGCTTCAATGACTTGAGTCATTTGGAATTACATATACACATAATATTGTAGAACAAAGGAACATTAATATGGAAATCGCATAATATTAAGTTCAGTATATATTTTTACATGGTTTTAAAGTTTTTAATACTCATGCAGTGTTCTCAAATGTACGAAAAAGTAATATGGTGCAGAATTAGCAGATATTGTACGTTTTTAATTTTCGGTTAGAATTTTATGAACAAACCTTCCATGTTCGGCCTTCGTTTACCACCATAATTGAAAACAAGTAAATACAAAAAAAGTTCATATAATATAGTTTTCCTTTTTAAACTATTAACCTGAAAATATAATATTGAACGACAATATATAATAAAAAAAAAACGGCGTGCATTATTGTTCCTTGTACTTAAAATTAGCAACTCGGAAGTATAGCGCATATCGTTCAGTGTATTGATTACTTAAATATTTGAAAACATATACCCTGAAAACATGTGTATATTACATGTGGAAATATGGTAAATTAGGCGTGGTTACCTGCGCAGAATGCAGGAAGGTTATATTTTACCCGTCGTTTTTTATTTATTTATTTATCATCTTGTTATTCGCTTAACTGAAAAAGTTCTCAACAAAATTGCATGAGATTTGGTGAAACGATTGGTCATTGTCCAGTGACCTGCAGGTAGAATTTTGCGAGCGACCCGGTCAAAGGTAAGGGTCATGGTCATTTATAACTCAAAAAGTATTGAACCATATTGTATGAAACTTGGTGGAACGATTGGTCAATATACAGAAACTATTTTATCAGATTTTGGGAGCGATCGGGTCAAATGTCAAAGATCAAGGTCAAAGCCATTTGTAACTCAATAACTCTAAAAGTATACAACCAAATTGTCTGAAATTTAATGGTACAATTGCTCAATGTCCAGGAACCATCTGGTAGAATTTTGGGAGTGATCTGGTCAAAGGTCAAGGTCATTTATAACTTAATAACTCAAAAAGTATTGAACCATATTGCATGAAACTTAGTGGGACGATTGGTTATAATCAGTTAGCAGTTTATTAAATTTTGGGAGAGAACGGGTCTCAGCGGTGGCGAAGGTATGCGCTCTACCGAGTGCACATAATCTTGTTAACATATATTATAAGTATGGTATTTCACATTTTGTTATAAATATGGTAATTTACATGTAATATGATCTATTAAATATGTGTACAATTTCTACTTAATATGGTTATAACCCAATGTTTCTTATGTTATTATGATTCTTTTGATTGATGTAATGTGTATTACACATATTTATAACTATTTAACTGCATAATAGCCATGTGAATACAATGTGGAATTATTTGCAGAGAAGAAACAAATATAGAATATACCTTTCCCATGGAATTAAACATTTGCTGCATTGATTAAATCTAAAGCTAATGATAGGAGGAGAACTTCTTTATATAGAATGGATTCTGCATCAACCCAAATAAAAAATATTGGTGGGCCATGAATATTATGTGGTATAGTCCACTCTAAATTTCCTTTTCTCCAACTATAACTTTCCCTCTGGAAGTCAATCCTTCGATATATGTTATTATTACCTCTATACCCGGCCAATAAACATCTGCAGAAGCGCCTCAATTACAATTGATCCACTAAGTCCGTGCAATAGTGTTAGCTAATCTTCAAGTCATCATTTCAAATGGAGCTTCTGAATCCACCAATCAGAACCAAGGAAACGGAACTCTAAGAATCCCTTGACGATTTCGTCACTGATCTCAAACACTGAATTGAAATCTCAAGTAATTGTACACAAATAAACATGAGAGAGCTGTCTAATTCGAACAGAGAAATGAGAATTTGATGAAATGATTCAGCCATGCTAGTGGATATTGAAGATTTGGAAAGGTAAATAGTGGTAAATAGTCTGCATTTGACTCGCATTTTTATTTCAACGATTCATTATTAATGGTACTGAATACTCGTATTAAATCGTATTCAACGAAGCTCTCAAAGAATAGCTAATATACAAATCAGGTTCTCGGTTTCAAATTTCAGTCAGATGGACAATGTCTTTTTCTATTCAAGCTTATCGGTTGAATTCAATGAGTTCTGAAATCAGAAACTTCCTGATTGAAGAAAAAGGAATGGTTCGTATCGAGTCCATGCACTCTTTGTTCAAAAGATTATCTCGAACTTTGTATTGTTTGTCTTAATATTTCGATGATGATGGGAAGCTCTACCCAGAAATATCGCGATTGAGTAGCCATGTCGAATATTCATACACATAAAAGAAATCAGCAATTCTTGTAGATCTGTCCAAAAGAGCAAAATATATAAAAGAAGATGCCATCCATGCGGCAGAAATTTTTTGTGTGTAACAGAAAGTCTTTCTAAGGTTCATAAAGTAAGAGGAAAAGCTGTCTTTTCGTCGCAGGAGAATCGTGCTATTGAAGATCTATTATAGTCCTTATTTAGATCAGACAAAGGATGGCCATATGGGAACCATTCTACCAGAAACGAAGTAACCTATTTGGCACTGATGGGTTGCATTGGGTAAACGAGACTGATATTCTGCTTTCTCTGTTTGGAATCAACAGTGACGTGCTATCAATATTTACAATTAATGCTATGAAACTAAAATAAGTATAATTAGAAATGAAACTCGCAGATAATTAATAGTATATTGCTTTACAGAAGAAAGAAAAGTTTAAAAATATTCATGTATGGCCTAATGTGAACAATAAGATGTTTTATTCATGTTAATTTCCCCATAAATGCGTGAGTAGGGTGGAATGTATATGGATCTCTATATACTAGTAATATATTAGGCTAATATTTCAAGGATTTCCTTCCGACTACACCTTGTGAAAAGGCTCGCCACCATCTACAAATCACCAGTTTTATAATGAGTTTCTGGTTTCTTTTTCCTTTGAAGTTCATAATGTATCTCTGGGCAGTAAATCTAACCTTGACCTGCCTCAAGACGCAGAAACTGCACCCACAAATGCTACCTATGTCTTATTGAATATCGGCTAACATTTTAGCGGAAAATAATGACGTTCCTGCGAACTAAAGTTTCGGTTATTATTCTATTGATTATTGTTATTGGTGAAGATGAAATATTTCAAATGAAATTAAAACACTAGTCACAAATGGATATTTAATCATTGGAGATGTTAGTCGTAGTTTCGAGTTGTCTCAATAATGCAATCAATCATTTTAATAGTAGAGACCGAGGATGCAGTTGCTTCTTCCGGTCCATTGATCTAAATGGCATTAGTTCAAAAATTGTGGAGATACAGTCCAAGCGATAGCCAGCCACAAGGAAGATAGCACTGACAATGCCTTTCATTTGGGGAAATGGTGTCGTTATTCCTTTTATACGGATAATATGGCCTTGACTTTTAATTATTGTGCAATTCTATGCGATTCTATTCATGTTCACAAAATTTGGCATAAATTATAGAGTTCAAAAATGTTCGTAATCTGAAGGGAAGATAATTTTTCAGTACCAACGCTTCAAACAATACATTTTTCAAAGAAAATTCTGTTTCAATATGTTTTCGACATTATTGTTAGCTTGTTTGATTCAATAATGTGCCATTTCTTTCCAAGTCGAAAGATAAATTTTAATGAATTACTTTGCAACAAAGTGTGCTTTAAGTCACCGATCTTATTTGAGAAACAAAAGATTTTCATTGGCTGTCAATTATTGGTGAATGATTGCCAATTAAGGTGCTAGGGGCAATTTGCCCGCTTGCTAACCCTCCAATGAAGGCAAGAAATGTCTGCCATGTTTGAACAATTCACTCTTTGCTTAGTTTGAGTTATAAAAATGATTGCATTGTACATTAATTCATGCAATGTATTAGGCTAATTATAGTTACTCAAGTTATTTCTATGTTTATTATTAATTTCTAAGATTAAAGACACAAACAAGCTATTATCGCAGACTATGGTGAGCAACTTTGACCAACCCCTAAGACTCCACATTCTGTTAGGTCTTTAAAGACTTTAGTAATTTGGGTTATGCAATTCTCTTTGATATTCTTAATGCATTAAATCTAATTTTCATTTCAAGTAAAATAATTTCAAGTGTTATTCTGTTTCTCTCAACAGAAATGCATGAGAATTTGCTGGTAAATTGACAGCGAACTTTACTATGATTCTATTTACTGTGATTCTATTTACTGTGATTCTATTTACTGTGATTTTATTTACTGTGATTCTATTTACTGTGATTTTATTTACTGTGATTCTATTTACTGTGATTCTATTTACTGTGATTTTATTTACTGTGATTCTATTTACTGTGATTCTATTTACTGAGATTCTATTTACTGAGATTCTATTTACTGTGATTCTAATTACTGTGATTTTATTTACTGTGATTCTATTTACTGTGATTCTATTTACTGTGATTTTATTTACTGTGATTCTATTTACTGTGATTCTATTTACTGAGATTCTATTTACTGAGATTCTATTTACTGTGATTCTAATTACTGTGATTCTATTTACTGTGATTCTATTTACTGTGATTCTATTTACTGTGATTTTATTTACTGTGATTCTATTTCCTGTGATTCTATTTACTGAGATTCTATTTACTGAGATTCTATTTACTGTGATTCTAATTACTATGATTCTATTTACTGTGATTCTAATTACTGTGATTCTATTTACTGTGATTCTATTTACTGTGATTTTATTTACTGTGATTCTATTTACTGTGATTCTAATTACTGTGATTCTATTTACTGTGATTCTATTTACTGTGATTCTATTTACTGTTATTCTATTTACTGTGATTCTATTTACTGTGATTCTATTTACTGTGATTCTATTTACTGTGATTTTATTTACTGTGATTCTATTTACTGTGATTCTAATTACTGTGATTCTATTTACTGTGATTCTATTTAATGTGATTCTATTTACTGTGATTCTATTTACTGTGATTCTATTTACTGTGATTTTACTTACTGTGATTTTATTTACTGTGATTCTATTTACTGTGATTCTATTTACTGTGATTCTATTTACTGTGATTCTATTTACTGTGATTCTATTTAATGTGATTCTATTTACTGTGATTCTATTTACTATGATTCTATTTACTGTGATTCTATTTACTGTGATTTTATTTACTGTGATTCTATTTACTGTGATTCTATTTACTATGATTCTATTTACTGTGATTCTATTTACTGTGATTTCATTTACTGTGATTCTATTTACTGTGATTCTATTTACTGAGATTCTATTTACTGTGATTTTATTTACTGTGATTCTATTTACTGTGATTTTATTTACTGTGATTCTATTTACTGTGATTCTATTTACTGTGATTTTATTTACTGTGATTCTATTTACTGTGATTCTATTTACTGAGATTCTATTTACTGAGATTCTATTTACTGTGATTCTAATTACTGTGATTTTATTTACTGTGATTCTATTTACTGTGATTCTATTTACTGTAATTTTATTTACTGTGATTCTATTTACTGTGATTCTATTTACTGAGATTATATTTACTGAGATTCTATTTACTGTGATTCTAATTACTGTGATTCTATTTACTGTGATTCTATTTACTGTGATTCTATTTACTGTGATTTTATTTACTGTGATTCTATTTCCTGTGATTCTATTTACTGAGATTCTATTTACTGAGATTCTATTTACTGTGATTCTAATTACTATGATTCTATTTACTGTGATTCTAATTACTGTGATTCTATTTACTGTGATTCTATTTACTGTGATTTTATTTACTGTGATTCTATTTACTGTGATTCTAATTACTGTGATTCTATTTACTGTGATTCTATTTACTGTGATTCTATTTACTGTTATTCTATTTACTGTGATTCTATTTACTGTGATTCTATTTACTGTGATTCTATTTACTGTGATTCTATTTACTGTGATTCTAATTACTGTGATTCTATTTACTGTGATTCTATTTAATGTGATTCTATTTACTGTGATTCTATTTACTGTGATTCTATTTACTGTGATTTTACTTACTGTGATTTTATTTACTGTGATTCTATTTACTGTGATTCTATTTACTGTGATTCTATTTACTGTGATTCTATTTACTGTGATTCTATTTAATGTGATTCTATTTACTGTGATTCTATTTACTATGATTCTATTTACTGTGATTCTATTTACTGTGATTTTATTTACTGTGATTCTATTTACTGTGATTCTATTTACTATGATTCTATTTACTGTGATTCTATTTACTGTGATTTTATTTACTGTGATTCTATTTACTGTGATTCTATTTACTGAGATTCTATTTACTGTGATTCTATTTACAGTGATGCTATTTAATGTGATTCTATTTACTGTGATTCTATTTACTGTGATTTTATTTACTGTGATTCTATTTACTGTGATTTTATTTACTGTGATTCTATTTACTGTGATTCTATTTACTGTGATTCTATTTACTGTGATTCTATTTACTGTGATTTTATTTACTGTGATTCTATTTACTGAGATTCTATTTACTGTGATTCTAATTACTGTGATTCTATTTACTGTGATACTATTTACTGTGATTCTATTTACTGTGATTCTATTTACTGTGATTCTATTTCCTGTGATTCTATTTACTGAGATTCTATTTACTGAGATTCTATTTACTGAGATTCTATTTACTGAGATTCTATTTACTGTGATTCTAATTACTATGATTCTATTTACTGTGATTCTAATTACTGTGATTCTATTTACTGTGATTCTATTTACTGTGATTTTATTTACTGTGATTCATATTTACTGTGATTCTAATTACTGTGATTCTATTTACTCTGATTCTATTTACTGTGATTCTATTTACTGTTATTCTATTTACTGTGATTCTATTTACTGTGATTCTATTTACTGTGATTTTATTTACTGTGATTTTATTTACTGTGATTCTATTTACTGTGATTCTAATTACTGTGATTCTATTTACTGTGATTCTATTTACTGTGATTCTATTTACTGTGATTTTACTTACTGTGATTTTATTTACTGTGATTCTATTTACTGTGATTCTATTTACTGTGATTCTATTTACTGTGATTCTATTTACTGTGATTTTACTTACTGTGATTTTATTTACTGTGATTCTATTTACTGTGATTCTATTTACTGTGATTCTATTTACTGTGATTCTATTTACTGTGATTCTATTTAATGTGATTCTATTTACTGTGATTCTATTTACTGTGATTCTATTTACTGTGATTTTATTTACTGTGATTCTATTTACTGTGATTCTATTTACTGTGATTCTATTTACTGTGATTCTAATTACTGTGATTCTATTTACTGTGATTCTATTTACTATGATTCTAATTACTGTGATTCTATTTACTGTGATTCTATTTACTGTGATTCTATTTACTGTTATTCTATTTACTGTGATTCTATTTACTGTGATTCTATTTACTGTGATTCTATTTACTGTGATTCTATTTACTGTGATTTTATTTACTGTGATTCTATTTACTGTGATTCTAATTACTGTGATTCTATTTACTGTGATTCTATTTACTGTGATTCTATTTCCTGTGATTCTAATTACTGTGATTCTATTTACTGTGATTCTATTTACTGTGATTTTATTTACTGTGATTCTATTTACTGTGATTCTATTTACTGTGATTCTATTTAATGTTATTCTATTTACTGTGATTCTATTTACTGTGATTCTATTTACTGTGATTCTATTTACTGTGATTCTATTTACTGTGATTCTATTTAATGTGATTCTATTTACTGTGATTCTATTTACTGTGATTCTATTTACTGTGATTTTATTTACTGTGATTTTATTTACTGTGATTCTATTTACTGTGATTCTATTTACTGTGATTCTATTTACTGTGATTCTATTTACTGTGATTCTATTTAATGTGATTCTATTTACTGTGATTCTATTTACTGTGATTCTATTTACTGTGATTCTATTTACTGTGATTCTATTTACTGTGATTCTATTTACTGTGATTTCATTTACTGTGATTCTAATTACTGTGATTCTATTTACTGTGATTCTATTTACTATGATTCTAATTACTGTGATTCTATTTACTGTGATTCTATTTACTGTGATTCTATTTACTGTGATTCTATTCACTGTGATTCTATTTACTGTGATTCTATTTACTGTGATTCTATTTACTGTGATTTTATTTACTGTGATTTTATTTACTGTGATTCTATTTACTGTGATTCTATTTACTGTGATTCTATTTACTGTGATTCTATTTACTGTGATTCTATTCACTGTGATTCTATTTACTGTGATTATATTTACTGTGATTCTATTTACTGTGATTCTATTTACTGTGATTCTATTTACTGTGATTCTATTTACTGTGATTCTATTTACTGTGATTCTATTTACTGTGATTTTACTTACTGTGATTTTATTTACTGTGATTCTATTTACTGTGATTCTATTTACTGTTATTCTATTTACTGTGATTCTATTTAATGTGATTCTATTTACTGTGATTCTATTTACTGTGATTCTATTTACTGTTATTCTATTTACTGTGATTCTATTTAATGTGATTCTATTTACTGTGATTCTATTTACTGTGATTCTATTTATTGTGATTCTATTTACTGTGATTCTATTTACTGTGATTCTATTTTCTGTTATTCTATTTACTGTGATTCTAATTACTGTGATTCTATTTACTGTGATTCTATTTACTGTGATTCTAATTACTGTGATTCTATTTACTGTGATTCTATTTACTGTGATTCTATTTACTATGATTCTATTTACTCTGATTCTAATTACTGTTATTCTATTTACTGTGATTCTATTTACTGTGATTCTATTTACTATGATTCTATTTACTGTGATTCTAATTACTATGATTCTATTTACTGTGATTCTATTTACTGTGATTCTATTTACTGTGATTCTATTTACTGTGATGCTATTTAATGTGATTCTATTTACTGTGATTCTATTTAATGTGATGCTATTCAATGTGATTCTATTTACTGTGATTCTATTTACTATGATTCTAGTTACTATGATTCTATTTACTGTGATTCTATTTACTGTGATTCTATTTACTGTTATTCTATTTACTGTGATGCTATTTAATGTGATTCTATTTACTGTGATTCTATTTACTGTGATTTTATTTACTGTGATTTTATTTACTGTGATTCTATTTACTGTGATTCAATTCACTGTGATTCTATTTACTGTGATTCTATTTACTGTGATTCTATTTACTGTGATTTTATTTACTGTGATTTTATTTACTGTGATTCTATTTACTGTGATTCTATTCACTGTGATTCTATTTACTGTTATTATATTCACTGTGATTCTATTTACTATGATTCTATTTACTGTGATTCTATTTACTGTGATTCTATTTACTGTGATTCTATTTACTGTGATTCTATTTACTGTGATTTTACTTACTGTGATTTTATTTACTGTGATTCTATTTACTGTGATTCTATTTACTGTTATTCTATTTACTGTGATTCTATTTAATGTGATTCTATTTACTGTTATTCTATTTACTGTGATTCTATTTAATGTGATTCTATTTACTGTGATTCTATTTACTGTGATTCTATTTACTGTTATTCTATTTACTGTGATTCTATTTAATGTGATTCTATTTACTGTGATTCTATTTACTGTGATTCTATTTATTGTGATTCTATTTACAGTGATTCTAATTACTGTGATTCTATTTACTGTGATTCTATTTACTGTGATTCTAATTACTGTGATTCTATTTACTGTGATTCTATCTACTGTGATTCTATTTACTATGATTCTATTTATGGGGATTCTAATTACTGTTATTGTATTTACTGTGATTCTATTTACTGTGATTCTATTTACTATGATTCTATTTACTGTGATTCTAATTACTATGATTCTATTTACTGTGATTCTATTTACTGTGATTCTATTTACTGTGATTCTATTTACTGTGATGCTATTTAATGTGATGCTATTTAATGTGATTCTATTTACTGTGATTCTATTTAATGTGATGCTATTTAATGTGATTCTATTTACTGTGATTCTATTTACTATGATTCTAGTTACTATGATTCTATTTACTGTGATTTTATTTACTGTGATTCTATTTACTGTGATTCTATTTACTATGATTCTAGTTACTATGATTCTATTTACTGTGATTTTATTTACTGTGATTCTATTTACTGTTATTCTATTTACTGTGATGCTATTTAATGTGATTCTATTTACTGTGATTCTATTTACTGTGATTTTATTTACTGTGATTTTATTTACTGTGATTCTATTTACTGTGATTCAATTCACTGTGATTCTATTTACTGTGATTCTATTTACTGTGATTTTATTTACTGTGATTTTATTTACTGTGATTTTATTTACTGTGATTCTATTTACTGTGATTCTATTTACTGTGATTCTATTTACTGTGATTCTATTTACTGTGATTCTATTCACTGTGATTCTATTTACTGTGATTCTATTTACTGTGATTCTATTTACTGTGATTCTATTTACTGTGATTCTATTTACTGTGATTCTATTTACTGTGATTTTACTTACTGTGATTTTATTTACTGTGATTCTATTTACTGTGATTCTATTTACTGTTATTCTATTTACTGTGATTCTATTTAATGTGATTCTATTTACTGTGATTCTATTTACTGTGATTCCATTTACTGTTATTCTATTTACTGTGATTCTATTTAATGTGATTCTATTTACTGTGATTCTATTTACTGTGATTCTATTTATTGTGATTCTATTTACTGTGATTCTATTTACTGTGATTCTATTTACTGTGATTCTAATTACTGTGATTCTATTTACTGTGATTCTATTTACTGTGATTCTATTTACTATGATTCTATTTACTGTGATTCTAATTACTGTTATTCTATTTACTGTGATTCTATTTACTGTGATTCTATTTACTATGATTCTATTTACTGTGATTCTAATTACTATGATTCTATTTACTGTGATTCTATTTACTGTGATTTTATTTACTGTGATTCTATTTACTGTGATGCTATTTAATGTGATGCTATTTAATGTGATTCTATTTACTGTGATTCTATTTAATGTGATGCTATTTAATGTGATTCTATTTACTGTGATTCTATTTACTATGATTCTATTTACTGTGATTCGATTTACTGTGATTCTATTTACTGTGATTCTATTTACTGTGATACTATTTACTGTGATTCTATTTACTCTGATTCTAATTACTATATATGAATCTATTTATTATGATTCGCTACTGTTGAATTAGACTGTAATTATTTCAGAATTTAATATGATAGTTCCACGAAGAGAGAATTATATGCATGTCTTATAAGATTAAATCATTTTCACCTAATGTTCAGTGTCCCAACAATAAGTCTTACTCTAAAATTAAAATTCTGATGAAAACTAAATTTGTACAGTTTAGGGCCCAGTCACACGAGCGTTTTCAATGCTCCTAAATCATCGCGTAACATGGTTACATATGAAATGGGCTTAACAATAATTTCCTCAGAGTCAAAACCGCTGTAAAAACACTGTCCAAAAACGCTTGTGTGACCGGGCCCTTAACACATCATTTAATTTCCTTATCTTTACAGTTATTTTTTCCTTCGTCAAATTAGAAGAAGTGACAAGTAAATTATTAAAATAATTTAATATTAAAATAATAATTCGTTTGGTAGTTGAAATGCACTATAGGTATTTTCAAAATTAGTAACAAAATATTGCTTACTTGATGTTTCTTTACTTCAATTTCCGTTGATGCATTATTCCTAATTTAGTATTGATATTACTAAAATATAAAGGATGTCATCCGGAAAGATAATATATGCATTATAAATGTGAAAAAAACTTTGAACTGATTTTACGCTGCTGATATAAGTCAGGCGATATTTATTATAAATGGCTAGTAATTATTATAGTGAGAAAGATATCCAACAATATTATATTCCAGCCTGTCTTTGTTTTAATACATTCTGTCAATCATTTGTCAGCTTATTTCTCTCATTCAAAAGCTTTATTGATTTATGTATGCATTCTATACTATATTCTTTTTCCATTGAGTCAATCGAGTATCTGTCTTATAATTTAATGTTAAGTTTAAATTGCCACAAATTGAAATATTTATCAATTATAAAACATTCTACTACTAATTAATATATATATAGGAACGCTTTAAAGCGCGTTCTTTCCAAAATCTTAGTGTTCCTTTCCCAAGACAGGCGGTTATTTTACAAGATTGGCGGTTATCTCCCAAGATTGACATTTATTTCCCAAGATTGGCGTTTCTTTCCTAAGATTGGCCGATATTTCCCAAGATTGGCGGTTATTTCCCAAGATTGGCAGATATTTCCCAAGATTGGCGTTTCTTTCCCAAGATTGGCGTTTCTTTTCCAAAAGATTGGCGTTTTTCAAAGATTGGCGTTTCTTTCCAAAGATTGACGTTTCTTTCCCAAGATTTGCAGATATTTTCCAAGATTGGCGGTTATTTCCCAAGATTGGCGGTTATTTCCCAAGATTGGCGTTTCTTTCCCAAGATTGGCGTTTCTTTCCCAAGATTGGCGTTTCTTTTCCAAAAGATTGGCGTTTTTTCAAAGATTGGCGTTTCTTTCCCAAGATTGGCGTTTCTTTCCCAAGATTGGCGTTTATTTCCCAAGATTGGCGTTTATTTTCCAAGATTGGCGTTTCTTTCCCAAGATTGGTGTTTCTTTTCCTAAAGATTGGTGTTTCTTTCCCAAGATTGTCGTTTGTTTTCCAAAAGATTGGCGTTTATTTCTCAGGATTGGCGTTTCTTTTCCAAAAGATTGGCATTTCTTTTCCAAAAGATTGGCGTTTTTTACCCAAGATTGGCGTTTCTTTTTCAAAAGATTGGCATTTCTTTTCCAAAAAATTGGCGTTTCTTTCCCTAGATTGGCGTTTATTTTCCAAAAAATTGGCGTTTCTTTCCCCAGATTGGCGTTTCTTTTCCAAAAGATTGGTGTTTCTTTACTATGATTGGCGTTTCTTTCTTAAGATTGGCGTTTTTTCCCCAAGATTGGCGTTTCTTTTCTAAAATATTGGAGTTTGTTTCCTAAGATTGGCGTTTCTTTCTTAAGATTGGCGTTTCTTTACTAAGATTGGCGTTTCTTTCTTAAGATTGGCGTTTCTTTCCCCAGATTGGCGTTTCTTTTCCAAAAGATTGGAGTTTGTTTCCTAAGATTGGCGTTTCCTTACTACTAAGATTGGCGTTTTCTCCCCAAGATTGGCGTTTCTTTTTCAAAAGATTGGCGTTTTTTTTCACAAGATTGGCGTTTCTTTCCCATGATTGGTTTTTTTTCAAAAGATTGGAGTTGGTTTCCCAAGATTGGCGTTTTTTTCTTAAGATTGGCGTTTATTTACTAAGATTGGCGTTTCTTTACTAAGATTGGCGTTTCTTTTCCAAAAGATTGGAGTTTATTTCCTAAGATTGGCGTTTCTTTTCCAAAAGATTGGCGTTTCTTTCCTAAGATTGGCATTTCTTTCCTAAGATTGGCGTTTCTTTCCCAAGATTGGCATTTCTTTTCCAAAATATTGGCGTTTCTTTTTCAAAAGATTTGCGTTTCTTTTCCAAAAGATTGGCTTTTCTTTCCTAAGATTGGCGTTTCTTTCCCAAGATTGACGTTTCTTTTCCAAAAGATTGGCGTTTCTTTTCCAAAAGATTGGCATTTTTATTTCAAAAGATTGGCGTTTCTTTCCTAAGATGGGCGTTTCTTTTCCAAAAGATTGGCGTTGCTTTCCTAAGATTGGCGTTCATTTCAGAGCAGCAAACTAAATCTGAACCCAAAAAGGGTGTTCTACTCCTTATCAATTTAACTCTTCAACTTTGCAATGGTTTCCTCATTGTTTTCAGTAATTAATCTTTGAACTTTAAATTGCCACACAATTTCTGCTGAACTGTCAATGTATTTATTATACTTTTCAGTTTATATTTACCGTAGAATGTCATAAGTAATAAGTAAATTCAATAAATTCCTATATTACTGATTTACTGCAACGTTGACTAATATAGGAATGGGGGTACATGACCCCATTCCTATATTGCTACAACGTTGCAGTAACATAGGAATGGTTGTACCAATATAGGAACTATTATTTTGAAGAAATAAAAATAATCTATTCCTTGTTTTCTATTTCCTTACAAAAGATGCAATCTGCACAAATAGTGCAACTGTGTTGTTCCATTTTAAAATGTCCAAGAAATTACTTAATAGTTTATATCTGAATTAACTCAATATATTTGTATATTCAATGTGATGTACTGAAGAGGACCGTATTTCGGATGAATGCTCGATTCGCACTTGTTATATTTATTGAAGTACCCCTACCTTAATTGAGGAAAATATAACTTCTATAATTGTATTTCTTTCTACTTAATAGGGCCTGTGTAGGTGAGAGGATATAAAAAAATACTTTGTTCGAATCTAGAAAGTAGAACATAAGCTTAAACTATCTGGTTTATATTGATTACAGTGTAAAGTGTTTTGTGTGCAGTGTTCGGATAGTGGGGAAAAAAACTTTACTTTTTGTTTTATATTCTTTTGAACATGGTGTTTATACTTTAAAATCTATGAAACTTTAAAATCTATGAAACTTTAAAATCTATGAAACTTTAAAATCTATGAAACTTTAAAATCTATGAAACTTTAAAATCTATGAAACTTTAAAATCTATGAAACTTTAAAATCTATGAAACTTTAAAATCTATGAAACTTTAAAATCTATGAAACTTTAAAATCTATGAAACTTTAAAATCTATGAAACTTTAAAATCTATGAAACTTTAAAATCTATGAAACTTTAAAATCTATGAAACTTTAAAATCTATGAAACTTTAAAATCTATGAAACTTTAAAATCTATGAAACTTTAAAATCTATGAAACTTTATAATCTATGAAACTTTATAATGTGTTAAATTTGTTAAATCTTTAAAATCTATTGTTTGCAATTACATCGTTAATCTGATATCTAACTTGTTATGTATAATTTCAATTACTTTCACGACCCTAATTTTTCATTGGAAAGAAAACTAAGATTTAGTGTAAAGGTGAAAGTTTCGGGAATTTAGTATTTCCAAACGAACTAAATTTAATATTTCCTAACTAACTAATTGATAGGACTTGATATATAATTTTTAGGAAGATTTAAGAAAAGGTTTAGTTGTTAAATGTGTTTTCAATTCTTTGGTGATGTGGGCTAAAGTTCTATATTGACTAGATTGGTAGTTATAATTATTTTTTTGTACCTCGTTGCAGAGTTTCGTGAATTTTATGAGCGGAACTAAGTATTTGCCGTACCTTTTGTGAATTGGGTTTCGTAAATCTCTTGAACAAGGTTGCCCTGTATTTTGTTGATAGTCTTGTAAATCTCATGAACTATTTTATCTACTTCTGTGAATTGATGATTTATGATTAATTAGAGCCAGACAATTTGTGTGCTCTAAACTTTTGCTATCGGTGAAGTTTGTTCCCGTGCACTTTCCCGGAGTATCGATTAAATACCCTTAGATATTTTTGCCTTCATATAGAAGGCAAGATCAACATTGTTTTCTAATGAGTTTATATTTTTTGTGATAAATTTACATTTGTGATGGATTCTTATTTTTGTAAACGTACTATGATTAGTCTTATTTACGTTGTTGGATTTTTTTTTATATATACAGGCTTCAAACCTTGGACTGGGACACAAAAATCATTAAAGTCTTGATCAGTGCCAAGGAGGTACCTCCAAACTGTACAATTCCACGGATGATTTCTACTACGCCTTGACATTGGAAAGAAATGTTTAGCATATGTCATATGTTCAGGGAGACTCATTCCGTGAAAAAAAAACTAGATAGTTTCCCGTGCTGTTCCCCCTCATGAATTGGACCTCCTGAGTGGACTTAGTACGAATTACAGTTTTGAAGGTTTTCATAGTCTCGCAGTATTATGCTTTCTAGATCAGTAATATACATTAAAAGGGGGCCCCATTTATAATACTGCATTTAGTACTATTTGATATTCCACTGTATTTCAATATTATTATTTCATATTCTCTTGTATTATATAAATTAATATTTGCCATCATTTTTTTCTATTTATGTATTGGTGTGAGTGTCTTTTTCTGTATTTTGTAGTGTTTGTTATTTGATTAAAGAGTTTAAGTGTTTATACCCTTTTTGTTGTTACTTCCGTTTGGGCACTAGGATCGCATACAATTTGTCAGTCTCAGTCACCTTAGTTCCAGGGGAGTTCAAATTTAGGTAAGATTGCCGGGACACTCTCCCGTCCCGTAACAGTACGTATATTAATAAAAACAAAATAATTATTAAAAATACCATTTAATATTTCAGTATCTTTTCTACACATTCAATAAAATAATAAAATAATTAATTTTATTATACCCCATTCCTATATTATTGCAACTTGCAGTAATAGGGGAATTTACCTTCAATTTTTCTTTGGAATAATGGATGCCTAGTTCTTTACATTTATCTGAGTTGTCCCTTAGGTAATTTACTAATTAATTAAATAAAATAATTAATTAAATGGAAACACGTCTTCTATGAATATAAACACACTCATTAGGCATGTAAAACTGATTTCTATGCTAAGAAGTATTTTGATAGTCACAAGCGAACAAAATTCTCAATAATGCCCAATTAAAATATTCCCCTCGGATAATTTGTAGGGAAAACTAACCATCCGGTATAATCGGGTCACTGTCCTATTGGTTATGAGACATTTGAAGGTTTCGGTAATCACGGGCAGGGTTGGGAGTTCTTTTGCATGGTTACTAATATACTATTCATATTCAATAACATATTGGTAATATTTAACAGATACCTTGTGCTCGGCATCTTCTAAGTATACTTTTATGCCCATTGGTTTTAATTCATTCTAGTCACACGCCTAACGACAGAACTAGTTGTCCCCAACATTTCCCTGCCAATAGTTTACAAACAAAGGTAAAATATGGCCTGAACTTCAGTCAATATATTACAGCAATAACAAGATACTGCCAATCCCAGAAAATTTGTGACTATGATGTCATTGCTCTTTAATTTAAAGGGAGGGAGGCGAGTGTGCATGAGTTAGTACACCAACACGAAACACTCTATCAAATTGAATTATGTGGATTTAGGAGAAATTGTAAAGAGTTTTGAATTGAAACTAAGGTAGGTTGAAACGAATAGCATCGATTAAATAAATTACTTTAATATTGACTTCGTATTTTAAGTACAAATACATATTTTTACTATTAATGTAATAATCAATAAATTTTTTACAGCGTTTATAGTTTTGAACCTTGCACTCAGAGAAATTCTGATTCACCCAGGTGTATAGAATTCACCCTATGGCTCTGTCTCCAAAGTGAGACTTTTAATGCATCAAACTGTAGTTTGGATGCACTTAGACTCGGAAGTGCATCAGTTCGATGCACTTTAGTGTTTTAAATTTTCCTTCGCTAAAATGATGACAATAACTTCCTCAACATTTTAATAAACTTATAGCTGAGACACTAAAGTTCATCGAACTGATGCACATTCGAGCCTAAGTGCATCCAAACTATAGTTTGATGCACTAAAAAGTCTCGCTTTAGAGACAAAGCCATTGGGAGAACTCGATACACCTGGGTGCATCAGTTGGAGTTGTTTATTTTTCTCAGTGTACTAGTGGGTGCCTGTGCAAAATGCACGGTAACATTTCTTCGGCACGAATCCCCATCAGTCTAGCTTGATGGAAAAGATTGTATATTGTGTAAGCTATTTATGTAGCAAAATCCCTAAAGGCAAATGAGACTCACACAAATGATGAGATGTAAGGCAAGAGATTTATTAGTTTTCTCTAGTTGCAATATTCAAATACTTTAAAATAAAACATAACTCTGATAAATTTTAGATATTTCTCAAACTAATAAAGTTATCAACGAATACATTTTAATTCAAACTTGCAATATAACTATATAATTTATAGCAATTTATGGAAAAAGAATAATTAGATACATATTTCTCGTACATAAGAACCATATATTTCTGGATTTAACCCTTTACATTAGAAAAAAATCAAATAATGTCTAGATTTGTTCCGTATAATCCTATTCTAGCAACAAAAGGAGTACAAATAAATGTAGTCTCTGCCACTTAAAGATTTCTGATTTTAAATCACTCAAATTACTTCCCAAAGGACAAAAGATTTAATAAAAAAATAAAAAGGGATTTTTCTTAGCATACCTATTCCTTCTTAAGAAGGTTAACTACCCAATGGTGATCAGTCAAAAAAAAAAAATTGCCCTACAACCTGTTTTTGGCGTTAAAGGATTAAAGTTCATAATATTCTAATGAACATCTAAATGTATACCAAATATATTTAAATTTCCCATTAAATTTATTATTTACATACATCAATTGTATTTGATTGTACACATCCAATTTTCTCATTACATTTCACATTAATTAGGTACCGATAGAGAGTTATTTTCCGTCCCGTGACGTCATCAATTTTGTTGAGATAGGCGATTTAATACGAACATTATTCAAATAGTCACATTTTGAAAGGTAAAATAGGTCGTATGTATCGATCAGTTCAATAATTGAATTAGAGGAAATAAAATCCCTATATAGCTGATATTCCATTCATTTAAATATATCAATTAAATTAAGTATAATTCGTTATTATTTGATTAAATACGTTTTGGTTATATTTCCATTGTTGATAGTTAGCAATTAAAGTTATTATGCAAAATGTTATTTATTTTCTAGACAAAAATGATAACCATTGCAGAACTATTTTTTTCAGCTTTTAGTTCTCGAAAATTGATATGAATATCGGAAAACGTCTAACGTAGTTGTTTTTGTAGACTATATTTAAATATTATAGCTAAATGTAGCATTTCGAAAACTGCTAAAATATATTAGAAAATCACAGCTCTGACATATGTCATAAACTAATTAGTCCATGTAATGCTATCTTGCTATAGATTCTAGTAATAATAATATATAAGACATTTCTGTACATGTGTAATGAACAAGGCAATTAGTGCTCAATGACTTTTTAGATTTCGAGCTATTGAATGAAGGTCCAATTAACATTCTATGTGGTTAACTGAGGCCTACGAGAGCTTGGATATATTGAACATAGTTATTAGTCGTATAGTGGGTCAGTAGTTTGGAGCAGGCGATTCAGTACAGTAAGTCCAGCACCCTTTGGGCTGATAACCCTTTCAACCATTTCTGTAACCATTTAAATGGACTCCACCGTATCACTAGCTGTAATATTATGTGCTACAAGCTAAACTGAAATACAATACCCTTTGTAAGTGTAAAACAACTCGTCATTTAACTCCAATATCACAACTGATAGGAACAATACATAATTTTTAGAGTCTATTCGAGCGATATGTTTTATCTATTCCATATGTTGCCATTTATTTCCCGATTTGAATTGAGTATCTATACCATTACAACTTTAAATCCGAATAATTTGAAAACTCGTTCATATTTCGTACAACAAATCAATAGCGTTCTGTAGGATCAAAAACCGGAGGTTTCCAAAAATATTCTGCTTATTCTGTTGGATAGTCTCTGAAAATATTATGGAAAGTATGTCGAATCAATTCCTATCTACCCCATTATTAATCATAATTTGAAAACCAGTGTGAATTTTGGAAAATATCTACATAATAATTTCCGAAATAGATATCCCAGCGCACCACATTTTGCACACGTTTATCCGTCACGCAAATTCTCTCATGTTTGACAAACCTTTTTAAATATTAATAGGATATCTTTAAAATATAGTTTATGATTTTCGGAAAATAATTAATGCTCATTAGTAAAATATGTGTATAACAAAATAGATCCAATTTACCTGCGGGACACTGTAGATCTCATGTAAGTAGAATAATTTAAGTCAAGTGTCTATAATGGCTATTGTAGTCAAGCAATTGTACAATGCTATTATAATTCAATATGAAGCATCAATTAAACTAAATAAATTACATGAACATTGATGGCCAGAATAGAGTTGCGGCCAGTAGAGTTTCCTCTTAGTTGAATGCTTTGTATGTTGCTTGTGTTTCATCTATAATTGCTGCTTGAAATGCTCGATCTAATAACATTTGATGAGCATCAATAAAGATCTGATTCGACATCAATCTATTATACTCAATTTGATGGATATTCTATTAGGGTTAAATGTTAATTTATTTTGCAATATTTGTAGGCTCAAATTTTCCACAGGTTCTTGTTTTTTTCTAATTCTCGATACACTCATGTAATTGGTGAAATTATTACTTTATTGGTAAGTGTTCAATAATTTAATTAATTGCTTGATTATTTCACTCTCTTCATTTTAGAGAATATTATTTTCTTTAAACTTAAATTAATTGCATATCTTCGAATATTATAATAAAGTAATATATTTTATCTCCTGTTTCAAGTTACGATTATTCAGACAAATTGAAACATTGAAATATTTCATTGAACGATAAAGAAAGAAATGAACATTACAATATATATACTCATAGACGGAAAACCCTATGAGCATATTAGGAAATAAGTAACGAGTTCAAGCCCATTTGTAAGTATGAATTACTTTTCGGGAATATATAAATAATAGTAATAATGATAAAATATATAATATAATGATGATATAATATTAATAATAATATGGAATGTAAATATCTTTGAAAATACCTCATTATTCTAAGTTTAGTGCGTAGAAGTATAGTTGTAGAGTAATGCTCCAATTGCAGATGCGAATTAAACACTTGTTATTATTTTAATAACAATAAATTGTTATTAGAGAAATGAATCCTAATATAAACATTAGAATACACATTCAATGTGAAGAGAACACTGTTATTAGGTTTTTCTATATTTCTTCTGAAGCAACTCATTATAAGTATTTTTCTTAGTTACTCCATTGTTGGATTATCTTCCTCTCTGATATACTGAATATTATTTCCTTTGTGTTCTTATTTCTTTATTATAACTGTAGACTCTTTTTCAGAAACATATAATACTAAAATGTTCAAGTCTTATGGATTGCACACCTTCAGCGTAATAGTTTAATATACAATAGTGTGTAAATTAACTGCGAGAACCTTGATCTTGTTTAATATACCTGAACTAATGTTATTTGGATTAATGTGCTTTAAATGAATATAACAGATATCAACATTTAAATTGAATGTTCCTTGCTCTCGATACAATTTAAGCTGTTAGTACTGTTTGGGTTAACGATGTCAAGAATTCAACTCATTAATATTCTTTGACAGTATTTTAGCCCGAATAGACATCTTTTCGTGTCTCGTAAGCAGTGTCACTAATTATGAGAAGGAAAATTTGGAGCTTTTCTTCAGTGTTCTTTTAATTTCCTTGCCACTTCAGCGACTTGACGTTTGGTCCTGATGATGATGAAAAAGTCTCAATAATTTTTGACAAAAATTTAGTAAATACTGGGCTCTTAACTGTTTCTTCCTTCTCTGCAGTTGAAGTATACTATTAATATGAAAAATTATAGAAACGTTGATCTTCTTCAATTAATTTTTCACATTTTACTTTTTCACTGGAAATAAATTAAAGTATTTAAGGACGCCAGAGTCCGTTATCTTTACTTGGTTAAATTCTGGTCCGTTATCTATACTAGGTTAAATTATTAATATTTGACCAATAATTGGATTTGAAAATCGTAATTTGGAATCATAAATAACAAATTAAAGGATTTAATTAATTTTTTTCATTTTTTATTACCTTCGCAGAATGCGGCGAGGTCATATTTTACCCGTCGTTTATTTATTTATTTATCATCTTGCTATTCGCGTAACTGAAAAAATATTCAATCAAATTGCCTGAAATTTGGTTAAACGATTGGTCAATGTCCAGTGACCTGCTGGTAGAATTTTGGGAGCAACCCGGTCGAAGGTCAAGGTCATGTTCATTTATAACTCAAAAAGTATTGAACCATATTGCATGAAACTTGGTGGGACGATTGGTCAGTATACAAGAACAAATTTATCAGATTTTGGGAGCGACCGGGTCAAAGGTCAAAGATCAAGGTCAAAGCTATTTGTAACTCAATAACTCAAAAAAATATTCAACCAAATTGTATGAAATTTAATGGTACAATTGCTCAATGCCCAGGAACCATCTGGTATAGTTTTGGGAGTGATCCGGTCAAAGGTCAAGGTCATTTATAACTCAATAAATCAAAAAGTATTGAATTATATTGAATGAAACTTGGTGGGACGATTGGTTATTATCCATTTATCAGTTTATTAAATTTTGGGAGAGAACGGGTCAAAGTGACGGCGAAGGTATGCGCTCTACCTAGTGCACATAATCTATTTTTAGCACTCGTTGTTCACAACTTCAAAATGGATCACATTTTTTCATCAATTTTTCTAATTAATATAATACGCAAAATTAATGTATATTCATTAATATTATTATTTATTAGGATTGTATATTTATAAAATACTAAAGCAAATAATTATTATAACTAAAATATATTTTTCTGGTCCATTATCTTAACTAGCTTCATTTCTGGTCCATTATCTTGACTAGCTTCATTTCTGGTCCATTATCTTGACTAGCTTAATATCTGGTCCGTTATATTTACTAGCTTCATTTCTGGTCCGTTATCTTTACCAGCTTCATTTCTGGTCCGTTATCTTAATTAGCTTAATTTCTGGTCCGTTATCTTGGCTAGCTTCATTTCTGGTCCGTTATCTTTAGTAGCTTAATTTCTGGTCCGTTATCTTTACTAGCTTCATTTCTGGTCCGTTATCTTTACTAGCTTAATTTCTTGTCCGTTATCTTTATCAGCTTCATTTCTTGTCCGTTATCTTTACTAGCTTCATTTCTGGTCCGTTATCTTTACTAGCTTCATTTCTGGTCCGTTATCTTTACTAGCTTCATTTCTGGTCCGTTATCTTTACTAGCTTCATTTCTTGTCCGTTATCTTTATCAGCTTCATTTCTTGTCCGTTATCTTTACTAGCTTCATTTCTGGTCCGTTATCTTTACTAGCTTCATTTCTGGTCCGTTATCTTTACCTGCTTAATTTCTGGTCCGTTATCTTTACTAGCTTCATTTCTGGTCCGTTATCTTTACTAGCTTCATTTCTGGTCCGTTATCTTTACTAGCTTAATTTCTGGTCCGTTATCTTTACTAGCTTAATTTTTGGTCCGTTATCTTTATCAGCTTCATTTCTGGTCCGCTATCTTTATCAGCTTCATTTCTTGTCCGTTATCTTTACTAGCTTCATTTCTGGTCCGTTATCTTTACTAGCTTCATTTCTGGTCCGTTATCTTTACTAGCTTAATATCTGGTCCGTTATCTTTACTAGCTTCAATATGTTCATTATACAGGGTAGCTCATTACTCAGGACTCTACTAATCAGGACGATTCACTAAACTTGACTTCTCTATAAAGAAGCTGTACTCTATTTGTCTGTTTGTGTTCGTCTTGTGTTTATATTAAGTTCCAGAGGGAATAATATTAATGATAAAATATCTTTGATCAGCAGATGTATAATAATAGACTAATGTCATAAGTTACTATTATTATTATTTGTCTTTGTTCTGGTATCAAAGAAAAGCAGTACTGCAATCGAATAGAAATTGGTAATAACTAATTTAACTATATCAATAATTGTGAAAAAAGCTATAAAATGTGCATATTTCTATTAAGCATATTAATTAACTAATTGCAGAATGACTAAAAATACCACAAATGCGGTCTATAATGAATAATATATATTAATAATTTACCATTTATATTTGGCAGCAATAGACTATTTGAAAGAGAAACTGCGGATATATTCACGTGTGGTTATTTGAGAGACTCTCACACTTCAGATCTCTCAAAACAATCTCCTCCTAAAAAGGAATACCCACCCATTTGTTGTAATAATGAAGGAATTCTCAGAGGAGTAATTTGGCAGATTCCTTTCAAGTTTCAGCCCTAAGATTTTGCTGAACTTTTAAGAAGAATTTGTTAGAAGCTGAGGAACAATCCAGCGATTTAATTCCTATATTTTGCTTAAGTATTCAACAAGTATTCACATTAGATGAAATGATGCGTTCAGAGGAGGATAGCGCGTTACTAACTGTTTTCGGTCAACTGCATTAAGTTATGCATTGTACTCTATTATAAAAGAAGTCTTTTATTTACATCATAAATGGATGTCATGTCTGTGAAAATACATGTTCTTTGAAACAACAAACATGATTCATCAAGATTTTATTTTGCAGCACTACATTCGAGTTCATAATGTTTGAATCTATTACAATTGAAAAAATACTCTTTTATCAATGCATTAAAAATAGAACATGATTAATAAAAGGAACTACTAAATATGTAAAATGTCATAACATGGCAATTGTAAGTCTCCAAACCGTAAATAATTATCAACACAGTACATTAACCTATTGGTAAAATGAAATGCAAATGCTATCAGTAATTGGAAAATATTTGACGCTCATCCAATAAAATGGTAGAGGATAGATTCCCTCTCCATTGATCGGACAGAAGGTGTCCGATTTAAAGTTTTCTGGGAAGTTTTCTTCCTCTTGGTAATTGATACTCAGAAACAAGGAGGATCTACGAATGGAAAAACAGAGAACACAAATCTTCAAAACAAGAGACTGTGATTTTTTCTCTGATCGAAGTACTTTGTTCTGTTATTGAGAGAGCTGATCGATGAACAAACAGATCTCTGGTCTTTCGCTTAACTCTTTCTATGGCAGCGTCCAGATAATCTCCAGAAACTGTATTCACTTCGCTATTAATCATTAGTACGTACAGGCAGGGTGTGTCTCAGAAGAGTTTGCGCATTTTAAAGAACTGCTAACATGGTGTTTATTATTATTTTACTATATATACAGAAATGAAAAATGTTCATAAGTACCATTTTATTGTTTTTTTTCTCCATTTCTGTTCTATCAACATTAACTTCCCATCTTTTGTAATAAATAATATAATACATGTCATCAAATAGTAAATATTGTAACTAGAGGAGAGAATAATTTAACTGCCTCGCCCTCCACTAATAAAAGTAATGGAAGTGGCTGGGACACGATCTACCCCCACAGGGAATATTTTGATGGGCCACATCAATAACTAACCTAATTATTGATTACGCGTCACAAGCCCCCTTTCAAGAGTTCCGAGTGTTTTCTTTCGAGATGAAAAGATCATTTCAAGATGCCCGTCACTCAGACTTATGAGGGAAATCTCGTCATTTTAATATTGGCAGATCTTTTACCAAGGATTGAGATGAGCCGCTCCTGATAGGTAGTTAAATAAATAGATAGGAATTAGGGAATATCAATCTGAAGCGATTAGAGGAAGGAAATCATTCATTTGTCAATAAAGTGGATCATTTGACGTAGGTATTTAGAGTAATAATCGAATTTTTATTGGGTTGATTTTTTTTATTCTTGAGTTATAATAGAAACACCTTCAACGTATCTGATATTATATTATATAAAAATATTTTATTTAAATAAGATATATATTTATATAATAAAATATCTTACACATTAAAGGTGTTTCTATTATAACTGAAAATTAAAATATCAAATATCATTATCAAGGTATTTTTATTCATATTGTTTTATAAATATAATAACACATTTGATGTCTAAAAAATCACCTATTTCTTTTGTTTCATTTGGCTCAATAAATTGACTTTGATGTCCACTGTTTGCTGCAGAATAATCATACGATACTCTACACGCATGTGCGCAATAATTAAATACAAAATAAATAATCTGTTTTCTAAATAATGAAGTATTATTACTGATTCTTTTTGTGTACTAATTCTGCTAAATTCAATTTCGAAATTCTTGTTTCCTTAATAAGATAAAAGTGTATATATTTCGTCTTAGATATATTATGTCTTGCGTTTATTGATAATACTATTAGCAAGGTAAAGTTGTGGGGCTTTTGATTTTTGTCACTTTGGCAGTTGCACCGCATGGATGCACCCACAGCTAACTTTTGCTGCGCCTTGTAATGGATTTCAGGTTTTTGTTACCTTCTCTGGGCGTATAAGTCGGCTCAGCTTTCACGCTTTCATGCTTTAATTAGTGGCCTAGAGTCTTCAAAAAACGATAGGAAAAATTTAGAGAAGGGAGTTGAATATTAAAGGGTGTGCGATGAGATAATAATACGGCTTTAAAAGTTAGTAATGTACTTTAAGGAGATAATAATTGGGGGGTTTATTTAATTTGCTGCTGTCGTTATTTTATATAATACTCTCTTTAGGTATATTATATTATATAACAGGAAAACGTTGTTATGCATTAGCATATGATCAATAAGTACACTGTATATTATATTGGGAAACAATATATACATGGAATGTTTGTATTATTTAAATATATCTTATCTTTCCCATTTGACTGCTACCACCAAATTTAATTTAAATTACTTTATTATATTTATTTTTGTCCATAGAATTCGAAAATCATAACCGTTATTTGTAGAAACTAATTCTTTTTGAGATATGAGGGTTTAAAGTTATTTATTTCCTATGTATTACTGAAGGATTGAGAACTTTAAAAAACTCGTATTTTCACGCATTTTGACCAAAGATAGCCGCATTGCAGTTTGTTGTATTGAACTCTTCATGATTTATCAAAAACCTGGTAGGGGGCATCGGGGGGCTTCACGCCCTCCGAAATACATATATCGAATATTTCCAGTTTCAGTGATATTTTCTATTTATTACTTCAATACTGATATGTGTGTAATGGGGGCTTGCCGCCCCCCATACCCCCCTGCCAGGTCATTAAGCAATCATGAAGTGTGCATGATTGGCCAAAAAGCGTGAAAATTGAGAAGAAAAAGAGAAAATTATTGCTAGTCCTTTAGAAGAAAAAATGATACGAATTAAATAGGTAAAATAACAATATATGTTACTGTTTATTAAATTATTCCCCTTTTTATTATTTTTCATATTAATTTTTTAATACTTTTTGTATCTAACATAGAAATTTTCAATGCAAATACAATTTTTTTTAAATTCTCAATCTTTCAGTAATTCATAAGGAATAAATAACTTCAAACCCTCATATCTCAAAAAGTATTAGTTTCTACAAAAACGGTTATGATTTTCGGATTCTATGGACAAATGTACACGAGAAAATATTAATTTAAATTAAATTTGGTGGTAGTCGTCAAATGGGAAAGATCCGATATATCGCCTCTACATGCTGTAGGGTACATTCACACTACAAGCGGAAAGGAGCAGCGCGAAGCGGAGCGCAATAAATATTAATGTTTATTTGCCGCGCCGCTCCGCTCGCAGTGTGAACAGCCAAGCGTCTCTGCATACGAATTACGAACAACATTAAATGGCGCTCCGCTCGCGCCTCTCCGCGCCGCTTGTAGTGTGAACGTACCCGTAGTGTCATTGAATTCGACTTGAAATCTAATTGAAATCTGTGTAGACTTTTCTGATATAAAAATATTTTAATATTAATTGATAAATTAATTTTGCTATAGTATTACGTATTTCTCTATTCGTATGTGTGTATTGAATGCCAATTACGGAATATTTTAACTTCCATATCAAAATGATATATTGAAAGAATTTAATAGATACAATTTTTTGAATATATTAAAATGCAATAAATGTAAATTTCCCTTTAGCTTTTTCGTATAAAAATTGTAATTTATTTCCATTCACAAGCTATCATATTCTATGGTAAAAATGTTATATAAAATTCATGAATATTCAACTAGTAAAATTGATATTGACTTCTCTATAAAAATAGAATCAACCGAAATTTACATATTACACTGAAAGTCATTCTATTTTAATTATATATATTTAATTCTAAAGAAGAAAAAATAATAATGAAGCGGCGGCGAAGGTATACGCTAAACATGTGCCTGTACAAGTAAATATTCTCTTTATTTTAGTTATTCCAATGTACATTAGATGTAAGAATATACTCGAATGAATCTATTGATTTATTATTCATAACTCAGAGTAAAATGGAATCAATGAAGTTTGTTTTGATGCAATTAATCTGTTGTAATGAAGTTATTTAAATTCAATGAAGGTTTTTAAATGGTATTTTGTTTTGAACTTATTCCACACAGCTACTGAATATAATTCGACTCATGCATTGCAAATAATGTAATTATTTATTATGATTTAACTAATCCTGTTATTGTAGATGGGAGAGAGGGACAGAAAGGGTGAGGGGGAAGGGGGGGGGGGGGGTCACTGAAGTTTAATATGCATGTAGTAACAATTCATGATAGAATTTATGCTTATTGTATGTCGATTTCTCATAAAAAGCGAATAGGATTATATCTACCATTTTTTTATAACGGAAATTAATTTCATAAAAAATGGTTAAAGGAACGTGTAGTTTATATTAGTACAACTAAATTTTGTTTCATCTTACTCGTCGATGTTCATCAAAATATATCACGCACCATACATTAGTTTGCGACTGAATCTTAATTAAAATCGATCCTACCGCCACTGCCGTGAATATAGCGCTATACAATCTTAGGCAAAAACATTATTATTATACCAAAACAAACAAAGTGACAGGTCATTTAATAGACCCATTCCCTCGGGTCCATAAAACCGGTCCCAACTACAGCAATTCATTGTATGCGCTATATAACATTGCACCCACTATAGATATTCCTTCCTACCGGCCTATATTCCTAAATCATATTGGGGCAACATTGCTCCGGCATTGGCCAGTAAATAGAGACGCGATATTATCACCTAAATTAGGTGTCACGGGCTATCTCATGTGAACAATAGACATAGCACAGGCCAGTGACTGTGCAATAGACAAAGCACAGGCCAGTAACTGTGCAATAGACAAAGCACAGGCCAGTGACTGTGCAATAGACAAAGCACAGGCCAGTGACTGTACAACAGACAAAGCACAGGCCAGTGACTGTGCAACAGACAAAGCAAAGACCTGTGACTGTGCAACAGAGAAAGCACAGGCCAGTGACTGTGCAATAGACAAAGCACAGGCCAGTGACTGTGCAATAGACAAAGCACAGGCCAGTGACTGTGCAATAGACAAAGCACAGGCCAGTGACTGTGCTAATGCACACTTTCTGCACCAACCTTACTAAAAATGGATTAATAATTAGCTAAGAGATCGTGGAGGCTGCAATACGCTAAATAATCTCTATCAAGTGAACTACCAATAAAATATAATTTGATATATTTTAGTAAAGAACTTGATAGAAACTCTCATAAATAAATTAATATTTTCGATTTTTGAAATTATCAACGACTTCGTTCTTTCATATTTGGTTCTAGTTTATAATCCGATTAGGTTTTCCATTTTTTTAAATTTGACAATTTTATAAGAAATTCGTATCTCTATTGATATTTTTTATAAAGATTTAAATGGCAACCAAATTAAAATATTCAATACCTTATACATTTTACATGGTTCACGGAAAACTTCCAGGCTGAAAATTGCCAGTCATTTTTAGAAACAACATTTGGTTATAAACACGCTCTAATAACATTTTAATTATTTTATTTTATTTGAACTATACCAATTCCGATAAAAACAGTTAAAATATTGAAAACTAATTGGAAATCAAATAAGTGAAAAACAAATATAAACTTCTCTGAACGAAGTACATCTGACACCAAATCAGGTGTCACATGTACTTACATTAGCAGTTTATTTCTGATATAACATCAAATATGGGTCTAGGCTGATTTTCCGGAAACGAATTGGCCGAAACCAAATTTGCCGAAAACTAATTTGCCGAAACCGATTTTCCGAATACGTTTTTCCGAATCCCAAATTGGCCGAAAACGGATTTGCCGTAATACGGATTTGCCGAAGGACAAATTTTCTGAAAGACGAATTTGTCGAAAATCAAATTTAATGTATTTAAAAATAACATTCTGTTGGACTTTGTAGTTCTCATCATTATATCTTATGCATAAAAAACACATTTCTTATATGAGTTTGACATTACTATTGCAAATTGCTACATAAATTTGTATTCTGCTAATTCGGTATCATTTTGCTAAATTCATATTTCTAACTGTATATATTAAATATTAATATGTATATGGCATTACTAAAAAATGGTTGATAGAAATCAATCTTTTACATGAAACAAATTTATTCACGCAAGTGAAGCTAGAGGTATATTTGGAAGATATAAACATATCTAATAGTTATGTTACTCATTACTAGCAATTTTATATTTTAAACGCAATAGATGGAATAAATATTAATAATGTCAGCCACAAAACACCTTCTGTATGGTATACTATTAACAACTTAATAAAAATATACAGTAAACATGGAATATTCACATAAATAAATAGACAGGCTTGAAACACACAATCTAAAAAAAAAACGAAACGCTCAAATGAAAGAAATGCAACATGCTCCCATAGCTGGCTGACTGACTGATTCTGACTGATTAAAGCTTGAACGTCTTCAAAATAAGAAAATACAAAGAATCATTTACTGGTACAAAGATTAACACAATTATTAACGAAGAGATAGAATAATTAAAGGATCATTTAGTGTAACTAAGGGTAAATTTACTTTCTGTTTTAAATAAGTCTTTCGGTAAATTTGTCTTTCGGCGAATCTTCACTTCGGCGAATCCGTTTTCGACAAATTTGGGTTTCGGCTAATTCGTTTTCGGAGAATCTGGTTCGGCAAATTAGGGTTCGGCGATTTAGTTTTCGAAGAATTTGATTTCGGCAAATTCGTGTTCGAAAAAACCGCCGGATACCATCAAATATACGTGCCGCCCTCAAATCCTCCTGCTAGGTCAATAAACACTTATGAAGTGTGCAGTACATCAAACTTGCGGATACAAAAAACTACATCATGGCTAACTTATTAAATAATGGCCCCTCAATTCTTAGTGAAGTTATTTTTTCAATGAGAATATTGTTAGAATATGCTTTAACAACCAAATAATGTTACAAAAAATAAAACATAAATGAAGTTCGTGACTGGCAATCTTCCACCTGGCAGTTTTCCGCTCTAGCAATTTTTAGTCTGGCAATTTTCCGGACACTATGTAACTTTTAGTTCTTAACCCTTTATGCTTCGAATTAATTTGAGCTTGTAAAAGAGATAATTCATAAGATATTCTTGTACGTATAGAATGAAAGAGTATTAAACAATAAGAATGAATTTAAAAAAAAATCATAATTTTGTTTGAAAGTAATGTATAGACATGTGCTTTAATATATGAAAGAGTACACATGTGTTTATCAGGTCGTTTAAGGAAAATAAACGCGCAAAATACATCACTTGAAAAGGGACATACAAGTCACCTTATTGCATAATGGGTTAAAAACTAACAGATATTACACCTTTAAAGTTTCAGTCTTTAAATCTGTGTATCTGTGTCTTGAAGGAGCTCCACAATAAGCTAATTACACCCCTCTTATCTCCTCCATCAGATTTAGCTCTTCTTGTCACTCTTTCATTTCCAGCTCCTGCTGCTTCTTCCAATTTCATTAGCATTTTTGGCGGAAATTAATTCCAATTATTCTCGCAACGGGAATACTTGAAACGGATGGTGGCTTCGGAAGCTCATGCCAAATTAGCATTTTGACGCGAAATTTTCAAGTTGGTCAGTTCATTTTCTCTATTTCTCATCTTACTGGGATTAAGACTCGGAATAATGTTATTGGTTAAATCCACAGATTAGAGTCGGGAGCTAATTTGGCACTTTATTGGGAAACTATTATTGAAGCTTTGAATTCGCTCAGTGTGGCAGGTTCAAGAGGAAAGCTCATTACGACAGCTAAAACCTTACACAGTGGAACTGCATTGTCAATTCTAAAGTCCAACTCTATTGAGAAATTATCTACTACACTTTAGGAAATAAAAGATTGTGGTGATATTTTAATCATAGATTTGATTCAGGAGAATTTAGAATTAAAATATGCGGTAATATTACATTTCATGCTAAATTTCTTTCAGTTGAATATGAACATATTTTTTATGTTTTTTTTGTCAAAGAATTATTAGAAATATTCTCAGAGAAATCGAAAATGATTTTCAAGGTAAACAACGCATTTCAATTTTTAATAAACTCTTAAGATATGGTGATATTTTTGTCGATGTATTTTAATAAGCAATAAAAAATACACAAGTCAGTCCAGGTTGATGTGAGTACAAAATATAACACCATTTAGTCTAATATATTTTTTTTTTGAATGCATCTTGTTTTTAGAAAACAGTTCAAACAGCAAACTGAAAAAAGTAATAAAATTATTCCGAATCAAATTTCAGAGACAGTTAAATAGCCTCATTATTTGATGACCTGAATTTGAATTCATTCATCTTATCTTTAAAAAGTGTCTTTGCTATTCAAAGTCTTTACGATTCTTTGATAAAAAGCAATTGGAAAATGCACTAGGAAATTTATGTAAGAAATACTCTCAGTGATATTTAACAAGAGTGAATATTATATAAGCATACAGACCTATAAGGCGTTATTTATTCTGCTAATGGAGGCCTGTAATATAATGCCGATACTATTGTCTGTCAGTTTGCCTAATTGCTTGATGCTTACTTTCAGTGTTTTCTCTACAAACCAAAGACTAACAGGTAGAAAAGGGAACTGTTACTGTAAAGGGAACTGTTACTGTGAAGGGAACTGTTACTGTAAAGGGAACTGTTAGTGTAAAGGGAACTGTTATTGTAAAGGGAACTGTTAGTGTAAAGGGAACTGTTAGTGTAAAGGGAACTGTTAGTGTAAAGGGAACTGTTACTGTAAAGGGAACTGTTACTGTAAAGGGAACTGTTAGTGTAAAGGGAACTGTTAGTGTAAAGGGAACTGTTAGTGTAAAGGGAACTGTTAGTGTAAAGGGAACTGTTAGTGTAAAGGGAACTGTTAGTGTAAAGGGAACTGTTACTGTAAAGGGAACTGTTACTGTAAAGGGAACTGTTAGTGTAAAGGGAACTGTTAGTGTAAAGGGAACTGTTACTGTGAAGGGAACTGTTACTGTAAAGGGAACTATTAGTGTAAAGGGAACTGTTAGTGTAAAGGGAACTGTTAGTGTAAAGGAACTGTTACTGTAAAGGGAACTGTTACTGTGAAGGGAACTGTTACTGTGAAGGGAACTGTTAGTGTGAAGGGAACTGTTAGTGTGAAGGGAACTGTTAGTGTAAAGGGAACTGTTACTGTGAAAGGAACTGTTAGTGTAAAGGGAACTGTTACTGTGAAAGGAACTGTTACTGTGAAAGGAACTGTTAGTGTAAAGGGAACTGTTACTGTGAAGGGAATTGTTAGTGTAAAGGGAACTGTTACTGTGAAGGGAATTGTTAGTGTAAAGGGAACTGTTAGTTAGCGTTATCCATCAAAAAGTGGAATGAATAGAAATATTGTTAAATATCAACATGTACATTTAACTATTTATACCGAATATTCTTCAATAGTTATTCTAATAATTTTTTGCACAATTCCATGCTAACGTAACTTTTATATGTCTATCTGTTTTTTTTCAATTGAATAGCTCCTAATATTTACTATTAATTCAATCAGACAGAGTTATTTTATATTGTGTATTTACATCGAAAGAGTTTATATCAGAGGTTTGAAGCACAAGCGCCTCCCTTCAAACTGACTGTGATATACCTCCACAGGTCAGAATTTTGCCGAAAATAAATAGACCATCCTTCATCTCCTGACTTCAGATCAAGCCAAAGAAAAACACTTTTCTCTGCCAAACTTCCATAATTTTGGTGGGTAAGCAAAGAAAAAGGCGTGGAAAATGTGTCCCCACTAACGACTGACCAAATTGTGTTTTCCAAGAGTCAAAGTTTGTGTGTAGAAGTAACTCCAGAGTCTTTGCAAGTAGCACCACAAATACATTCAGCAACTCCATTTGAAGTCAGCCTCTCCACCTTACAAATATACTGACTTACTTCACAGCACAATGTGCCTCGATTCTAGACTTCCTCTGAATTATTGCTTCATTCTATTTTCTTAAAATGGTCACTTAATCATTAAAATTTACTGCAATGTGATTTCATTTTAAATTATATTTGATATTTATCAGAAGAAATAAATATTTTTAAAAGCAAAGAACTTGGTCCACTTTTGCTTCACTGAAATATATTTTATTCAATTTCGATTCAAGATAGCTGACATTATTTTATCATCTCTATATTTATATTTTTATCATAGAGTGTTCGTTTCTCGATTTCTATTCCTTTTCTTTCATCCCTTTTTCCAAGCCTGATCGACTATTACTTTTTGAATTGTTTCTGCACCTTTATCCTGTCTCGCAATTCATATCCCTTTTATTGCCATCTTCCCTCTCCCTCTTCACTCTCACAATTCACTCTCACTCTTCACTTTCACTCTTCACTCTCACTCTTCACTCTCACTCTCACTTTCCCTCTCCCTCTTCACTCCCACTTTTCCCTCTCCCTCTTCACTCCCACTTTTCCCTCTCACCCTTCACTCTTCACTCTCTCTCTCTCTGGAGAGATCACGGCCTTGTACTATGCACCTTTTTCAAAAAACACTCTCACACATTGAAAAAATTATATTTTCGTTTAAATTTTTTATAAAATATTTCTTCTAAGTAGAGGAAGAAAATTAAGTATTTTATTTTATTTTCAGTCCGATAGTTTTTTTAAAAAATTTAAAAACGTCGCATGGTACCAACAGTATATTTTGGGTTCGAAAACCATGTTCGGATGTCCTAATCGACTATTTATATATATTATATCACTTTAAAGTATTTTGAAATAATTTGGAAGCTTTGAAGTACTACTTTGGAAAAATTCATAAATTCGATATTTTTTTCACCAAAAAATGAAGTAATAGTCCTAAAGTTGCAGAAAACATGTCAGAACGGTCTGGTATGATGTGCAAAATAGTTTTTCTTCTATAACTTCAGTAAAAAACTTCATTTTCCAAATTCAATTTGTGTAATAGATAGAGTAGATAATTGTCCACTATTGGTCGAAAGGAATTTTCGGGATTCGACCATGCGACCGAAGAATAGACCTGTTTACTTTAATTCGAATTACTCAAGTTACCGGCCGAAATTTGTGAATCTGATTGATGATTATAATTTTACGGAAGTTGTTCTATCAAATTTATTCGTATAATTTTTTCGATTTTATAGGTATTTTAAAAGTTATTCGAATCTTAGGATTCAGATATGGGAATAGTCAATATTACGAGACTTTGAACTCTTTGATCTCATCAATTAGTGGACATTTTTGACTTCCGATTACGCCACCTAAATTTTGAGGTTTTCAACTATACAAAAAAGAAATCCTGATAAGAAATTCAATCCAGTTTTTGAATACCAGTCCCATTCGAAAACATATATATATCTTCGAAAATTGACCGAATCTTCAAATTTTGATAATTACATTCTGTTCAGCATCAAAAAATATAGTAAAATTGAAATTTTTGTTCGATTCCAAATATTCGGAATAAAGTTATGAATTTCAGAAAAAAAACTCATTTTTTTATATTTTATTTTAAATATTAGTAAATAACTTTTCCCCAGCTTCGTGAGCATTATTTTCATCCAATAGTTTCCATGGTGATTTTTGACGAGCTATCCGAATCTGAAAACCATTTTCTGAATGGTGAAGTATTTCCTGAGATTCGGAGGCCGACTGAGTTCAAATTCAGGTTATATACATAATTTACTCGATATTTATGATATAACTCAATTTATTGGATCAATTCTTCAAAAATTTCGGTGTATTAACTAAGAGTAAATTATTTCCAAACAAAATTAGCCTCAATTAGCAATCGGTTTTCCCGATTCGATCAATTATAAAGAAATTACGTTTCTATCCTATTAATTTCTTGTTTAATTACCTCCATATTTATTCTATTTTTTATATGATCATGAAAATGGACCATTTATCGTCTGTAGACTGAATCAAACATTCTGAATACGAATATGATATTTAAAATTGTTAATGTTAATGTTAATTTCAATGAATTCACCACTTTAACATGGTAGTCTTCTAAAAACGCATGTTGAAATGAATAAATTCAATTCAATTTAAAAAGAACACCGGATATGGTAAACTATGTCAAAAATTAATCAATAATATTTAAACTAAAATTAATTCCAATTAACTAAATAGTTCTTTAATAGATCTAGGTTTTCTGTATTCATCGCTACATCATTGGAACCATATTTTGAATTTTTATGTGGTTTCCATGGCAACCCTCTTACACTATGTTGAATTTCAAAAGATAGCTCTGTGTGACTCGTGAGGTTGTCCCTTGAATTCTATTAAATGTGTCAGAAAAAGTGACTCCAAGTTTTCTTTATGTTAACTATTATATGGTCAAATCTTTCTCTGTAATTATATTGCATAGTTTAAGCTTAAATTCTCATTTCAGTGTGTTACCGTTTGGTACCTAGTTAGGTAAATCACATGAGACTCATGAGTGAGACAGTGAGGTAGGCTGTTAGGGTTAGTTCCGAATTATTAGACTGTTTCACATTTTCGATCATGTAAGAAAAGAGTATAAAATAATAATTATTCTTCAACTATTTTTAATTGGTATCCATGATGCTTAAAAAATAAGTTGCTGGTACCTTACCATGGAATGATGGAATTTGGATTGTTTACCAACAATCCAAATTATCCAATTAAAGTAAAACTTAAATATTAATTGTTAGGTAACTTATTACCTACTACCTAGGAAGCGTGGTTTATACTTTTTTCTTTATATGATATGGCCAAAACATGGAACCATCCGTTAATTCGGAACTTATCCTATATTTGTACTATTTTATTATTTTTATACCTAGGTAGTGTGTTTTCAGTTTTCTCAGCGCTTTAACTTTTAATATTTTAAGAAATAAGAGTAATATTTACATTAGCAATTTAGCTAGAGTGTGCAGTCAGTGCAGATTCCAGACTGCAGAAACTGGTAAACTGTTCTCCAACAAATCCTCTATTTTGACTTCTGTTCTCAGTAAAAGTATATTTACTGTAAGAAGAAATCAAAACTTCATATTCATACAGAAAAGGTTAAAGAATGTCCTATATGATAATGAATAATGTTGCTTGTTGCAGACCCCAGACTGTTATCATGCCAGTCTGCAGAATATGTGAGATATTTGGGATATTCTCTCCGAATAATTTTGAAATAATTCCTATATTTACATTAATTTTGCTACGAACACTTCTGAATTAATTCCTATATTTACATTAATTTTGCTACGAACAGATTAAGAGATCTCTACGATCACTTAACCAGTTTCTGCAGACTGGTTATCATGTAATGATATAACTAATGCCTAATCCTTGTAATGTTTGACACTGATGCAAATTCCCTATAATAATGAAATATTATTGAATCTAACTCAATCTGGTAACAGCTAGCTAGCTTTTTAGGTATATACCAGACTGAAAAGCGTGTCCGTGTCACCAAAGATCATTGACGACATTTTTAAAAGAAATAAAACTTTGCAAGATCTTGGATTGTATTTCCTAATTAATTTCTTTGTTTTCATGTAAATTGTTATGTAACTAATTTAGACATAATAAGACTTTTTGTAGAATTCTGATCATTTTGGAGAAAGATTTGAAAATCTTTAAGAGACCAATTGTGACAATAAATGTCCTCAAAATAAAATCTTTGGAGACTAATTTGACACACAGACTTTGCTGCTTTGTACTCTGACCTAGCTATCTTAAATTCATCTTATGATAGTGATCACGCTAATAGAAATTGGTTTTCCATTCTTAAACTGATTTTTAAAAAGAACAAATGGTTGTTATTTTATCTTTGAAAGTTATTATAGTAGCTAATAGCTAGACCTAGAAAACCTTACTAGTTTCAACAGATTGGGTATGAATCAGATATTTAAATTTTCAAATTTAAATTAGATGTAAGGTTAGGAGCAATAAATAAATTCATATTCATTCAATAGTAGATAGTTTTGGATAGTTACCTATCCACAGTTGATTCAAAATTTTAATCTTTTTATTTTGGGAGCTGCTAATGATATTTGCTTATTTGATACTAAGTTTCAGAATATATCACCCTGCATTGTAGCTACCTTATAAAGTATACTATATCATAATTGAGTACACTTTCCCTAATTAAGTACACTTTACCTTACAGGCTTACTAAATAGGCAGGTACCTACTACTATTTTAGTTGAGACTTCATTTTTATTTGATACTTTTGGACAGAAATTTGTATAGCTACCTATCTTCTTTTGGAGAGATAATTTATATCCCAGTCAGCTGGTGATGACTCCCATACTTCACATCTTGGATAGTAAATATTCAAAAGAGGACTTTTCTTGTCTACCTATAAATAATTAAATATTTTATTTAAACTATTGTGAAATCTACCTTTCACAAGAGTTAGTTTTTAAATTTTCTTATGTGTATTGTAGCTATTCATTTTCATATTTCCCATCATAATGTACCAAGAGGAAAGCAATAAATCATTTTAAATAGGTACATTTCATCATAGCCTCTAGATACTCTCCATTATATGGGTGAATTTAAAATAGAAAATCAGATCAAACTATAAAATCAATTACTTTTTAACCTGGTTATATATAAATTTATATTATTATGAAAGTTTGTTCTTTCTTTCATAGCTAAGTAAAAATTTAATTCTGCAAATAGGTTCTGATTTTTTTTAAATTACTTCTTTGAGATGAAGAACCTATTTAATTAATATTTGAATAATTATTGATACCTGAATATGGTCCTCATAAAAATTTCAAAATCTAGAAATAATCATTTATTTTTATAACTGGAACTCGTAATAATTTTCTTTTATTAATTGAAATTTTTGATACTTTATGCATATACAACAATAATATAAAATACTCTATGAACCAGATTATAAAGACTTTAGCAAGCTGCATTGTTGAGCCACCAATCAGTTTGTAGTAGTCTCTGGCCGTTTCACAAAATAGCCCAGTTACCCCTTAAATTATTATATGCGTATTTTGGTTTTTTAACTATATTAGTCTTTTAATTTTTTCTTGTTTATTTAATACTAAAATTGGTTTCTCCAACCGAAATAAACAGTTATATTACAAACTATACACTAATTCCTTTTAAAAAATGATATTGTATAGCTATGTGTTTAAATTAGCTTAGTAATAATTGTATAGCGTTTAAGAGTTTTGAAATAACTAATCTGGAATCTATTAATATTTTCATTTTCCTTGATATGTTGCTATAAGAGATATTTGTAAGACGGTTACCACAGTCTGGGAATAAACCTTGCCTTAACGGACTAACGACGGCGTTCAGTTTGGCACACAAGGTTACCCTTAACGGACTAGTAACGTCTACGGTAACACACCCAACGTCTTACAAGTTAATTTACCTCTCTTCTAACATTTAGTAGTCAATTGATGAACTTTTCTCTCTATTTAGAAATATTCAAAGGAAAAAATATGAGGAACATCAAGTCATTTTGTAAATAGTTTAGAAAGAATTCCACATGGTGAAGGGATTTGAACAGAATATATTTATTAACTAATAATAATTTCATTTATTATGGTTAAGAATGTCCATATATTTGGATAATTTGATTATAATTATTTTCTTCATTTACTATCACCTCTTCATTTTCCTCTTCCATCCGTGATTGCAGCTATACCGATTGCTGTGTCCCTTTCTGTCACATTCCTTGGTAAGTGACTGCATTCACGAAGTAGCTTTTCTGCATTCATGAGCATTGTCACTGATAGTGATAAGTGACTTTGTTCATGGATCCACTTTCATTTCTGACTGCTTCTTCCAGTCCTTTGTATTTAATTGGACGTTGAACCCATACTAAAAATGTGTATATTCTACATAGGATAATACAGTATAGTATTATATGTTAATAAAATGTCTGTGTTTTCCAATAGATATACTTCTAAAATGTCCTTTTCTTGAATGGTATCAGTACGAAGTTGAATAGTAGCTAATTTTTTAAAAATATTGCAGAAGTTGCACAGTACCAACAATTCACAAAAAAGTAACAAGTTTTTTTAAAATTTCAAGAAAGTAGCATAGTACCAACAACCAACATCAGAATTTAAAAAGGTGCACAGTACCTTCAAAAGATGCTCAGTACCAACTAAAGTTGCATAGTACCAGAAAAAGTTGCATAGTACCAACTGAAGTTGCATAGTACCAAAGGTGCATGGTACCAACCATAAAAAGTTGCACAGTACCAACAGAGTTGCTTGGTTCCAGTTTTTTGGTTGCATAGTACGGTGATTCCTCCCTCTCTTTTTTCTCTCCCTCTCTCTCTCGTTCGCAATCGAGTGCCTAGTGGCCACTCATCACCTCAGCACGAGCTGCTCTCTTTTCTATCCATGTTTTCACACCATTGGTCAGAATTAGATAATTACCTTATGGTGATTAGCTATTGATTCTCTAGGACCGAATAATGGAAAAGATTGGGGTAAGTTACGAATTACCGATCGGGCCACGTCTTCGGTCATATAAGAAATTAGTGATTTAATAATAATTATTTTATTTTCATTGGTATCCATCATGGATTCCAATTAGGAAAAAATTTAATAATGATTATTACTTCTTTTTTCTTATATGATCGAAGATGTGGTGCTGATCTATAATTCGTAACTTACCCTACATGCAAGTATCCCAATCAAAGATGATGTTATTCATTTTAATTATAAGATGTAGATTAGTTTCTGACATTCTGACAGTATGCATCTGAAGCTCTTTAATGTTAGTTGCCAGTGAATGTAAAATAGTTTGATTAAGTCCTGTACATGTGCCTGGACAGGTTTGCCATTACTTTCCATGTGATTAATATAGCACTGCATTGCACATACATCACTTATCGCCTTCAACTCTGGCTGTTCTTTATTAGACTCTCCATTACTTTATTAGAATGGCTCTTTTCATACGGCTCTTCAGACCGAACTTTTGACGGTCAATTTTAGTAGATGTGATGCATCTGTGAAAGGAGAAAGAAAGTCTAAGGAGTTTGCCAGAATGTTTCATTTACTTTTGCCGCTGAGAGTTTTCTCAAATTTCACATTGTAGAGCGCTATTTGTTCGCGTGAAGTTTAGAAATATCTGCAGGTTGTTGCAACATTCTATACCTTCAACTTTCAAATAATTTCCTTTTGTTTTTCTCTAAATAGTCGCATTTATTTTCATTTATTCAACTGTTCGGAAAAATTTACGGTCCATTGCATAATTAAAGCAACTAATTTTTAATCTTACAAGTAATGAAATTATTTGACTGCCAGCTGATATTAATTTTAATCCATATTTAAATCCAGATTTTAAAATTTTCTTCATTAGTAATAAAACTTTAAATATTTTCAATGTATTCACAATGAATATTAAAATAAAAAGTCGATCATATTTACTAATGAATATATATCATTAATTATTTCACTTTGCAAATAGCCACTAAATCAATGTGAGTGCATAATATCTGATGTAATTAAATGTTTCATGTTGCGTTACTTATTATATACACTGTTAATAAAGTCTACCAGACGTTGCACTGCTAAAACAGTGTAACATGAACTCTGCAAAGTAATAATTGTTCAGCAAACAGTTCACCATTAAAAGTTAAAGACAAAGAGAACCTCAATCTTGTCACAAAGCATTTCGATTGTAATCGTTGATAAAAAGATCGTCCTTCTGCCATGATAAATGATTACTCAAAATGCTATTGTAATTCATCATAAATTTAATACACTCCCAGTCTACCGTTTTTCACGGGACATAACAGACAAAAGCTGTGATATTAAAGTATTTTTGCGATAAATACTGAATAAGGAAGTGTATTTCAGAAATTTTCATGAAATGTTTTAAATATGAGTTAACCAATAGATATACCATAAGTAAAACTGTTCATCATTTTTATTGCACAGTTTGGAAATTATAATTGGCCGATTGTTTATCATTGTCTGTTACTGTTAATATTGATGATACTTAATCATAAAATTAATCGTTATTTACGATAAGTGTATTTTCGTTGAGTCACTTATTGTCGCAGGTAGTGAGTATTTCTATCATCTTTACTAATAATTTCCTTAGTGTGTTTATTTATTTGATGTCCGCTTTTACACGACGGATTTTGAACATGAAGAATGTAACTAAGATACGCACGGGAATATATTGATATGGTATTTAAATTCCTCCGTTTTTATTCAATTTTTAAATGTTTTTATCTATGAAAAAATGATCCGTTTATGCAGAAAAATGAAATTTAGTTGAATTCACTAAAAAAAACAAGAACGGGTAATAAATTACTATTGAAGACCCGTTATTTTTAACGAGCAAATACACTAGTAGACTATAATCTCCCCAGTCTGTAGCTGTCGATTGAGTGTAGGGAAAATAACTTCCTAAATCATGGTAAGGTCAATGAGGAACACAAACAAAGCAATTCAAGAGCAACTAACATTAATGTATAGCTATATATATAAATATATATATTATATAATATGTATTGTTCTATTTGGTGATCTGTCTACTTTCAATTGAAATGAATAATTCTATAGAATAAAATTTCAATTCTTAACTGATATTAAATCTAAATAAAAATACCGTTCACGATTTAATTATTTAGCTAGAACTATTTTCTACCATTCTATTTTATTGAATTCAATCCATTCTCAGTTGCGAGTATAAGATATGAGATAATATCTAAGTCAGTTTTATTATGATGGTAATGCTATTTGGATAATATTGAATCTTTATTCTTCACCACGTCTAAGACTTGTATCTGCGATGAGAATGTGAATTTAGTATCTTTAGTGTCAATGTTTCAATGGTATTAATGAGGTCATGAACCTAGAAATTTGAGACATGATTAACGACTATTATAATTTTTTTTCACATTAACTACGGGGTAAAATGGGGACTTGGATACGACGGATATACATTTCTAACTATTACTCTAATGATTCTTATTTTTTTTCCGAATATTCTTAAATCCATATTATAAAAGACGCTGTAATGATATTTAGTGAGGTTACGTTAAACGTGGCAGAATTAGTACGATGGCTAACCTTATTCTCACCTTCGGAAATTCTTAAGAGCTCTGGCTACGCAAAGAAGACAGTTAGTTTGTCTAGTCGTGACCAAGTTTGCTGCAAATGATAAAGTTGAAAGAAGTCAGCACAGCCCTCAAAAGAATCGAAAGAAGACCAAAACTTCTTTGGCGGTCCAGTTGTTCAGGTTGAAATCAGTTGATGTTGTAACTGGCCAAAAGACGCAATGTTAGTCCAAGAACCAGCAGCTGGGCAGCCAATGATTTAGTTTTTTAGTAGGGGTTTAACGTCTGCTTCGGAACCAAAAGCCATATCGCTGCCTTTAAAGCAGTCAATGAAAACTGCCTCTGATTTTTGCAGCCAAAGCAAGAATGGTAACATGATTCTTCTTCATTTCATCAAAGCTGGACTTAAAGTAAGCACTGAGTATTTGAACATTCAGAATGTAATTTTGATGCTCTGGATTCGTAGAAACAACGACATAACCAAATTCATGCTTGTTCAAGACTGCGCCAGCGCTTGGAGAAGAATAAGTCCTGACTTTCTTGGCGATCTACCCTCACCTGTCTCAAAGGAAAATTGGCTTAGTTGCCCTCCAGGTCTGAATGTTTGTGACTATTAGTTATTTAGCGGGATTGAAGGATAATTAACGTTACTTCACACCATAAATTCAACTGTCCGAAGACCGCCATTCGAAGGGCATTTCGAATTCTCGATGTCGATGAAATAAAGAAGAGTTGTTCACAATTTCGCATCAGAATTTCAAAAATTATCGGAGCGAAAGGTGATCATACTGAATAATTTGGCTATAGTTTGAATGGATTAGAGAAATATGTGGTAAAATATTCTTTTACCATTTCATCCTTAAAATATTGTAATTTCAAAATAAGAGAATGAATCTCATTTTAGCTATGGAGAACCTGTGTATTTATCTAAATTTGACGGAATTGAAAATCAATATTACGATTTTTTTTTAAATTTTGCAGTAATATCTGTGAAAATAATATATGCTTAATTACAACAATAACTTCAGTGTTGCACCTCTAATTTTAGTCTCTAATTTTAGTTTCGTTTTTTCCAGACTTTACTTTACCTCGCAATAAAAAGTGTATGGAGTGTTTAATATATTGTTACAATACATACCAACCTGAGAAAACATTCAATTTACCCCCATGAGCTTACGGTGACACTTAAGTTCATCAACTATAATCTTAATAGAGTTTTGTTTTGTGAAAGAAAGTGTTTAAGTGCGATACACTTAGAATAAGTCTACGGGTATTTTGAACATTATTTAACGAAGGATACTTTGGGACACTAAAGTGCATCGCACCTAATCACTTTCTAGTTCTTGTAAACATAAGTATATTAAAATTATACATGATGCACTTTGTTAAAGTTTTTGTGACTATGTTTATTAGGTGTAACACTTGAGTGACTCATATTATATTCTGACTGTATTGCTTGATGTTAGTTATATCACTAGTATTGGTTTATACATTAATTATTATTACTAACAAGCTATAAAATGTGAACAATAAATAATTTTTTTTATTTATCTAGAACATTAGAATTATAAAGATAGTTTATTATTAATTGATCCCTCTGAACATATTCTTATTATTATACTAATTAAATTCAATCTTGTTCCTCACAATATATAAAATAATTATTACTAGAGCCCGGACATATGCCATAAAGTCCTAAAATGCCATAAAAGCCATAAAATGCCATAAGGTCAATAAATGCAATAGAGTCAATTAATGCCATAAAGTCCTTAAAATGCCATTAATGCCATAAAGTCCTAAAATATCATAAACTCCTAAAATGATGCGACGTCTTATTTTGGGCTTTTCATATTATTAAATTATTTGGTAAGTCGGTAAAGTTGATGGGTTATTTTGACAAGTTTATAGAACGTTTTAATTCAATCAAAATCTGTCTGAATTATTATATAAATAAACTACTTATATCACTTCAAGAATTAGTATAGTCACCACTGTATCTAGTTTTCTGTGATTTTTGCATCAATTTTTTAGCACAGACTCTGCCATGCACAAAATAGTGAATAATAAACTATTCAAAGAGAGAGATATGTAGAACTTAGGGATATTTGTAATATTTACAATAGAAAAACTGCCAGGCGACAAAAATTGCGTTTTGTCTTGTAAGTGGTTTTTGCTGTACAACAGTTTCAGAGTACCTTAATTGGTCTAATTATCTAATGTATGATTTATTTAATCTGAGGTTGTCTACTGCGAGGGTTTGCTATAAATACAAATTTCGAATTTAATATTGGAATTAGTTTCATTTCATGAATTTCAATTTACCTAACTTTTTTTATAATACCTTTAGGTTAAATTTGAATATATATACTATAAGCTAGATTCATTGAATTTTTAAGGGATGAATTATTTATTTGTTTTCACCATTTTTTTCATTTAAACGAACTAAAAGCTGTCAATTTTATATTTCAAAATGCTGATTTATTCGTTGTAAATACCTATTTACTAATCTTAAAAGTGTATGCATAAGTTCTAAAATGTTGTATTTAGGTCCTAAAATGCCTTGATAGGTCCTAAAATGCCTTTTTTAGGTCTTAAAATGACTTTTTTATAGGTCCTAAAAGTCCAGGCTCTAATTATTACAATAAAGATTATCTGTCTTATCACACATATTTTTCTAATTTAGATCATTTTCAATTAATGATTTGATTGTACGATCTTTCCGGTGGTAAGTATTTACTTTTAATTAACATTCCTCGCTCTCGGCCATGACTTCACATCTTTTTGACTACAATAAACCAGTTTCAATTTTCAATATTGCTTCACTGAATAGAATAACTGGGGAAAAATAATTCTAAACTCTATCTAAATATTCGCGAAGTTCACACAGATGTAAGTATTTAAATATTACTTCAGTGATTATATTATTTAAATTTTATAAATTTACAGATTTTTTAATTTTTGTAAAAAAAATTATTATATAAAATATCTAGATAGAAAAAACGTGCAATTTCACATATTATTTGTATCTTCAGTACAACATTTTATATATTATTAATCTAATTAAACATTGTATCTTGTTTACCCCTGTGATTGATATATTAAATAGAAATTTAATTATATATATTTTGAAAAAGTGAATGAATAATAATTTTGCTCAATTAGTTTAATGAACAAGTGTAAACATTTAGAATAGTATTTAATAATAAGGAAAAACAGATAAATACCAAATTTCTTTTACAGATATATCTAATTAATTGTTCGTAAAAAGCAGAAATTAATACTGCATCTGCGTACCGTACCCATTAAAGTACGCAAATATAGAAGTTTACCTTTCAAGGCTTTAAGGCTAGTTCACACACGTGACACGTTCCTGACGTACGTGTCCTCTCAGTGCTGAGTCTGATGTCTGTGAACATGTTCGTTAAATTATATGTAATGATATATATATATATTTTCACTGACTCTGAAGCACTGAGAGGAGACGGACCAGATAGAACACTCATGTGTGTTAACGACCGTTAGTGCATTGGAGTTTTCGACATTAACAATTGATTTGTATCTTACATTTTAAAAAACTTTGATTTATTGTACATACTATCACAGGCAAAGAAAACAGAAACTATACATCAGGGGAGGAAAAGCTTGAAATTATTGACACTCACTTCGAGAAAAAAAAAACTACATCATAGGTAGCATCAAATAATTTATTAAAATTAATGAGGTGATATCAAATGATATTTCAATTAATATAGCGTATAACTACCATTAAACTTATTAAATAATTAAATAAATACTCTTAATTTAATACTACCAAAAGATTTCTATGATATTTTAAAATTACATAGAATTACTGGTATTTTGATTTTATTTTTTTCACCTGATTTTTCATCCATATAGTTTCATTAATTTAATTTTCATTTGTAACTAATATCCTATCCAAATAATATAAGTTTTTAGCAGTGGCTATATTATGAAAGACTTTATCTAACATCTTTAGTTTCCTTTGATTGTAAAATAATATGATTTTGATATAGGAAAATGTTTGAAGATGTTTGTTTCTAAATATAAGTTCAATCAACAGACGAAGAAAGTTATTTGTTGTAGTTACACAATTGTGGGTAATCTTTAAACAGTCTGACTATTGCGTGTCTCCATTTTAAACTAATTTGATTTATGACTTTTCCTTGACTTATTTTCAAATGAAATACAAGCAGAATGAGATAATAATCTTACTATTTACATACAAGTTAAATCAAAGATATTAACTGATTTACTGTACACAATATAAAGAAGTACCTTTGTTTTAAATGTTACATTAAAGTAATCCTAGAACTGCAATCATCTTTCTGTGAAATTATAAAACAAAATATCTATTTACTATTTAACTTGATTTACTATCGGAATTATTCTCATCAATTTGAAAAGATTGTAAAACTAAGAATTGGAATAACCCGAGTAGAAACCTCCAGTGCTGATAATAATTGGCCGGGGTCGAGGCCCATGGTTTGAAGCTCAGCAAACCTCAGTATCAGGCTGACTGTGGTGAGAAGAAGTGGTTAGTGCAGTGTGCTCTCAGTCTTCAGCAGTGACGTGAACACTACTTTGCGCTGTCGTAACCACACAAATACCAACATTGATTCTTTTTTTTTGGAAACTATTTATTTATTTAAGAAACTGCTTACTATTGGAATTGCTAAGTAATATTAGTGTGTGTAGAGACTAATAATGGTGAAAATTTCTGATAGATTTGAATTTACATTAAATATAGTGTGATTATATGCAAATTTAACAATCTTTCACAAAGAAAAGCAATTTTATTCAAGTTAAATTTGCTCCAAGGTACTTCTAATTACATTTTTTATTGATATTAATTATTTTATTAACAAATGTGTATAATTTAGAATCAATCTTATTCACAGAGTGTTTTCTAATAAAGTGCATGAGAAATGTTAGATTCTACACTAAAAAGAAATGTTTATTTAAATAATCCATATCGAGGTGTAAGAGGTAACATGAAAAATGCTACGAAAATTTGAAATAAAAAATTGAATTTTCTCATCATTTCTAGAAAATATTTCCCTTCTATTTTACCTTAAATCTTAAAAAGTTTATTGCATTTCAAAATTCATCTGGGAATTTGCAATAAATCATAAAGATAATTCTTTATTTAGAATAGTTCATTATGAGAATGGAGGAAAAGTTACAAGAGTTCCGTGTCAGGAATTTTAAAAAAGGATGAACTTTTTAGCTATTTGGGGAAATGCATTTTGGTACAGGTGGAAAATTCCACCGAGGATATTGCATTGATTTTAGCCTCTATTTTTCTACTCTATATTCCTCTGCCCTTTAATATTCAATTTCTTACTCAGTACTCAAATTTATCAAGTGTCAATATGTGACACTGCAGTAAAAATATTTTCCTTAACTTGCTTGAATTTTTTCTGAAGTAGCAATATGAAATATAAATGTTTTTTTTATATTGCTTTAATGGCACTCAAATATAATTGAGATTCTTTTTGTGAATAAATGAATGCAGTTTTATTTCTTGAGCATTACTGAAGTGCTGTGAAGTGGTATTTCTCTTCAAACCATTTCCTCCTAATTTTGGCAGTGAATGATCGGTAGCCATTGATCTCTTCAATACCTTTTCCAATATCAATTTAGATTGATTTGGGGGCTATAATCTTTTATTGAATATCTCGTATGTTTTTCATTTATTCGAAAGTCTCTCATCCTCCACCCAAAAGCTTTTAGATGCAATCTGGAATTGGACGTGATTCCTTCAATAATTTCATTACTTTTGCTCTAAAATGCAACATAGATGGGAATTCTGAATCTCAGTTTTAGCCTTTTTATTATGAAGCTCATACATGATTTTACGCCGTAATGTCATTTGTTAGTACCGTGATTCCCATGTGTAGCGGTGTTTGGGTATGTAATCAACTGTTATTAAGTGAACGAAATGGGGCACGGAATGAAGACGAGACCTTTAATGCAGTCCAGGCACACCAAACCTCTCAACACGCTAGAAACAGCCTTAATTTGCTTCTACAGACCACCTTTACAGTCTCCATTGAAGAATTAAACTTTGAACATGTTCTTCATTTATCTGGAATTATTAATAAGTACTTTTTGTAATTAGATCAGATGTTCAAGTGCAGTCAGTTAATATTGAACTTACTAATAGTTATTCTAAACTCTAGTGCTGTTTAATCTGAACCACAAATGTGGGTAACTGTAACCAATGTAGTCACTCAAAAATGGTAAATTATTACTTATAAAATATTACTAACTTATAGAATTCTATACACTATTAAAATACTATATACTATAAACTACTATATCCTATAATGCTATATGTAACCAAAATTTCAATCTTTATGTTAAATTATCTTATTTTATATTCCCTTCTTTATTTCTTCACACTTTATATGGTTAAATTTTACTAAAAAATATTCTATTTTAACACAGAAATAATATGCACGAATGGGTAACTCTCAATAGCCTTGATAACAAACTATGCCAGATATTGTAACCTTTAATTATAACTCTTTGTGGTTTTAATGTACATTCATTCATTTGTCCCACAATATCTTGTTCTTTTTTATTGTTGCATTATTGTTTATCTTTATCAGTGATTACAATATATGAAATTTTCTTAATTTTGAAAGTAATGAAAATATAAGAAAACTGATTTGTGATCATGTAGTTGACTCATTTTTGTGAAGGTAGATAAAAAGATCTTTGGTTGAAGCCGATGAAAGATTTTAGTGACTATATATGAATTTCTTTCTACCAAGTATAGTTTCATTGACCGTTACATATGTAGATGATTTTTACAAACTAGTGCTATGCATTTATGGATAAACAAAAGAGTACTGTACTGCTGGCAATATATATTTATTTGAAATATGAAAATCCGATTGTCGATTAATCATCATAACTAATCTCTTATGATCTCTAATCCCTTAAAAGGAAACACAACATGAATAATTTTATTCAAATATATCGGTTACATAATATTTATTTGATGACCTATTTTTATGTAGATTTTATTATTCGAATGAATTTACTTGCTCATTTTCCTTTAAAGATCATACACAAAGTTGATATCTTCTTTAAACATAAAAGTAGCCCGCATTACAAATGTTTATTTCTGTCAATAGATTTAGAAACAGAAGCCACGCAAACTATTCTGCAGTAGATATTTCGAATTCTAATAACCGATTATTGAATTTTATTATTATTTGCGCGCATTCCATAAGTTTATTAGAAACATAGGCTGCTCTAAATATCGATATCATTTTATATGAGAGAAAATAGCCACCTCGCCTCTCTCTATATGACGTAAATGGTAACTGATGGGGAGAGATTTGGAGAGTGGTGGGGAGGCTCTTAGCTAACTGAGGCCTGTACTCACTCTTATCTACTGAGGCCTGTACTCACTCTTAGCTAACTGAGACCTGTACTCACTCTTATCTACTGAGGTCTGTACTCACTCTTAGCTAACTGAGGCCTGTACTCACTCTTAGCTAACTGAGACCTGTACTCACTCTTATCTACTGAGGTCTGTACTCACTCTTATCTACTGAGGTCTGTACTCACTCATAGCTAACTGAGGCCTGTACTCACTCTTAGCTAACTGAGGCCTGTACTCACTCTTATCTACTGAGGCCTGTACTCACTCTTAGCTAACTGAGGCCTGTACTCACTCTTATCTACTGAGGCCTGTACTTACTCTTAGCTAACTGAGACCTGTACTCACTCTTATCTACTGAGGTCTGTACTCACTCTTAGCTAACTGAGGCCTGTACTCACTCTTAGCTAACTGAGACCTGTACTCACTCTCATCTACTGAGGTCTGTACTCACGCTTATCTACTGAGGTCTGTACTCACTCTTAGCTAACTGAGGCCTGTACTCACTCTTAGCTAACTGAGACCTGTACTCACTCTTATCTACTGAGGTCTGTACTCACTCTTAGCTAACTGAAGCCTGTACTCACTCTTATCTACTGAGGTCTGTACTCACTCTTAGCTAACTGAGACCTGTACTCACTCTTAGCTAACTGAGGCCTGTACTCACTCTTAGCTAACTGAGGCCTGTACTCACTCTTATCTACTGAGGTCTGTACTCACTCTTAGCTAACTGAGGCCTGTACTCACTCTTATCTACTGAGGTCTGTACTCACTCTTAGCTAACTGAGACCTGTACTCACTCTTAGCTAACTGAGGCCTGTACTCACTCTTAGCTAACTGAGGCCTGTACTCACTCTTATCTACTGAGGTCTGTACTCACTCTTAGCTAACTGAGGCCTGTACTCACTCTTATCTACTGAGGTCTGTACTCACTCTTAGCTAACTGAGGCCTGTACTCACTCTTAGCTAACTGAGGCCTGTACTCACTCTTATCAAACTGAGGCTTAATGTTCAACCTCAATGTTCATTATTTAACTGAAGCGTTAAATTTGGAATTAGAAAACCAAAGTTTCCTTAGTTTTTTCCCTATTTCCCTTACTTCGTTTCCTTCCCAATCCAATGAGTCGGAATTCGTTCTCCGTTTATCCGTTTTTTTTTTCTGAAGACTGTACGCAGTGCTGGCGAATAAGGAGTTAGTTCTTGGCAGGCGATGGTTTGGACCATAGACAAATACATTGTACACTTAATGAACTATTTTCTTATTTGCTAATTTCTTGGTCTGGTCTAACGGGAGAGTTGGTATTTAACGATATGGACTTGCTTTTTCTTTGTACCTGTCTATGTACCGAACAGAAGACATTGGGACATTTTATGCATAGCTACATGTGTAGTTTCAGAATACTACTGAATATGTTTACCGAAATCATTTTTTTCCAATACTTAATTGATAAATCGATGGAATTTCTTATGTATTAATATGACACATTATATTTTACACCTAAAATTTAACATAAAATGAATAAAGCCCGGATTTACAGTTCTAACGGAAGTAGTAAATTAGTACTAAAATATAGGGATAGTTCTAAAAATAGTCGTTATTATTGTAGAGTTTGTTCTCATATTTATTTATTTTCTTTTATGCTCCATTACAGAAATTTTGGTATTTAATATTACAGAAAAATCATTTCATTCTAATATATCATAAATTTTTATGAATAGTTAATGTTAGATTATTATTCGTAAAACTTATGCAACTTTCAAGGCAGCTATGTATGTGTTTGACTATTATGTAAAGTAAATAGTAAGTGAAACCAAGCTCTGATTTTTACGTATTTTATTTTTATTGTACAATAAGCTGACAACATGAAAGAAAGCTAAACAAAAGTTACACAAAAGTAATGTGTCACAGCAAAATAAGAAAATACAACAACAAAACTAAAATATAATAGCCCAACAAATAAAAAAAACAGTAACAATAATTCTTAATGTAATAAATATACTATTTTACAATTAAGCAATTTCTCAATATTACAAGAAATGAAAAATATTTTATTAAAATTCTCTATTGCTGTAATAACATTTTCTGTTTTCCTATTGTCGTTCAAAATATATTTTTCAATTCGGTTTAATTCACCAATAATTAGGTAAGTACGTTTTCTGTGAAATATTACAATAAAGACGTGAATGAAATTGCATTCTAATTTTATATCTCATACATGTTTAATTACATCAATAATATAATATTCTAATACAGATATATCTTACATGTAAAGAATGATTTATCATAGTTTTTCTAGTCATTTCTTCATTTCTAGTCAAACAGATTTTATAGTCAAAATAGCGTTGATGCAATACGAGCTATTTAACTATATTTTTATGGTCAAAATAGCGCTATCGCTATAGCATAAAAACTATAAATCCGGACTTTAACAATGATAATGTCAGTAATTGATCAAGCCATCTAATATGTCTTAGGATTCAGATATTAAATAAAACCCCGATGAACACAGAAAGAATATAATTTAATTTATCTTATCATTATTTCTTTGAATTTTCTAAGAGCTTTCAAAGAATGATACTGAACAGAGTTTCCAGTAAGTGAATTACAGATGTTATGCAGTAGGAGTCAAAAATAGCGGGTATGAAATTAAAATAGTCATAACTTTAACGAGAACCACCGTATTTCCATCTGGTTTTCTTTGGCTAATGCAGAATTTTCCAGCTATAAGGAGATTGTTCGTTTGTTTTCCTATTCTTAATACTTATTCTACGGGGTGATCATAAGTAGAGTGTGATGAAAAAGCTCTTGTGCGAGATTGTGATATATAACATGTTTACCCAATGTTTTTTTATTTATAATAAAGAAACAACTTCATATTACGAAGATCTAAAGTAAATCATTCTTCACCAAAAACATCCATTATCTTCCATTTTTTTAATACATTATTTTTGCACCCATTTCCTGACTGCTTTCATTGATCTTTTGATAACGTCAGGATTAGCTTTCAAGAAATCCACATCATGCGTTATTCGTTCTTTTAATTGATACATATTAGCAGGTGAGGAGGAGCATACATCATTTTACAAATAACCCCACAAGAAAAAATCGCAAACAGTTAAATCTGAGCTCCTCGGAGAGCATTCAATTGCATGACCCTTGGAAATGACTCAGATGTTCGGAAACTTCTCTCAGTCGTTCTTTAACAGCAAGTGTCCTGTGTACTGAGCACCGTCCTACATCCACCATATTAGATTCAGAGTAGCTACGTAAATATATCGTAGTTCCGGAAATATCCACTGATTCAACATAAGGGTTCTTAAAATAATCCTAATTTTCGGGGATAAAACTCACTCTTTTGATAAACAAGGTTTGAAATATGCTTGCGCAAGAGCTTTTTCACTACCCTCTACTTATAATCACCCTGTAGAAAAACTATTAGGAATATAAAAAAACGAACAATTTGGTTATAGCTGACAAAAATCTGAATTAGCCAAAGAAAACCACACGAATAAACGGTAGTTCTTGGTAAAGTTATGACGATATTAATTTTGTACCCGCTATTTTTGACTCGTACTGTATACAATCATGGTTCTAGGTAAATTCCCCCGCGGAAAATTACATCACAAACAGTACCACCATGGAATATTCCACCACCGGAAAATTCCACCACGGAAAGTTCCACCGCATAATACTGGATTTCATTTACAGAAGTTATAAAATTCAATAAAACTGATTTAAAGATAATCGTGTATTTGTTGGTAACCGAACATCATTTCATTAGTAAAAAAGTTAAGAAATTATAAGAATATGTTATGTTAAGTTTATGTCTAAGAGATAACGAAATAATAGGCAGATAAAACAATCTTTTAAATATGAATCAATTAGATTGACAATAAAATTTAAATAGTGTAAATTCAACAATAAAGTTCCGCTGCTCCAGTGATGAACAATTTAGATCCCGTTTGATTCTCCTTCAAACATATATACTTATGTTGAAACTGAAATTAAGGATATTATTTTGTAGCATAGATTTTATTTAATATATACTATCTATCTCCCAGGTTATTAAATGTACCAATATATATTTCAATTTAAATCAGCGACGAGAAAAGGAGGAATTTAAAAATAATTTTACATGTATTGAAATAATTTTTCAAAAATTATTTTCTGTATTTTATATATAATAGAAAAATTACAATACAGAAATATTCTGAAACTGTTTATTAGTCTTTATTGAAAGTATTACAAAAATAAAGTTTAAATATAATGCGTTTCAACTAAATTTGAAATATAGGGTTGAGCAAGTAAATATTGTTGTACATTAACTAGGTTCGACCTGAAACTACAGACACACGAAAAAAAAATCATAGCTTCTAAACACATCATAACACGTATAGAGTTTATTTTGATATGCAACTTCTTAATATTAATTCGGTTCATCATAATTTAGAGACTAAAGAAATGGACATAAAAAACATGTTTTTCATATTACAGCTCAATTTCTAATAATGAATATATCTAACAAAATGTGTCAAATATTAACTGAAATTTAGTGTTTCAGCTGCTAGATTCAAGAAGCTAACTTTAGCAGTGTTGCCATACCAGCGTCATATGCTGTCACGATTAATCAGTTGAATATTCAATGCCCATACAATGGATATAATGCCTATACATATAATGGATTAATTAATTGTTATATATTTAAAAGGAAGATTTGTTCATTTATAATACTAAATCACGTAGACATAGAAATACATTTTAAAATGAACTGTATATTCATACTATTAGTTTGTTCATTTTTTCAAAAAGGTGGAATCGTCCATGGTGGAAGCTTCCGTGGTTGAATCTTCCTGGTGGAACTCTCAGCGGTGGAATTTACCGGCCACGAAAAATCACACTAGCTATGTTGCAGATGTTATAACAATCACACTAGCTATGTTGCAGATGTTATAACAATCACACTAGCATGTTGCAGATGTTATAACAATCACACTAGCTATGTTGCAGATGTTATAACAATCACACTAGCATGTTGCAGATGTTATAACAATCACACTAGCTATGTTGCAGATGTTATAACAATCACACTAGTATGTTGCAGATGTTATAACAATCACACTAGCATGTTGCAGATGTTATAACAATCACACTAGCTATGTTGCAGATGTCATAACAATCACACTAGCAGTGTTGCAGATTTAATATCAGTCATTTCAGATGGGTACACAATGCACACAGAGTCCTTAGAGTGGCAAGCTATTGCTGAGACTTCTGCCTAATTGTTCGTTGCATGTGGTTCCCTTTGAGGTTCACTCTTTGATGTGACTGTTGCTTGTGCTCAGCCTTGCCAGTAAATAGCAACAAATTGTTTCGGCCTTCCGACCTGCACAAGGGAAAAATATAAAGCCAAATTGAATACCATTGAGCGAAGGAAAAAGTGTACTACGTCAGCCAATATGGATCTTATTAAAGGAGCTTAAATAATTTGTATCTTAATTCATAGAGGGAAATTTCGCAATATTTGGACACCTAACAGTACTCGGATAGTGACTATTGTTAACATAGTTCATTGGGGGTCATATTGCATGTTCATTATTATAACTTTCCCAGTGTCCCACCATTAATTTATAAGTTTTTAGTAATGAAATAATTCCTGTACAGTATTTTATTGAACTCTTATTTTTCTTGAGTTTGATTAGGCATTGACGCTAGCCAGCAGTTGATCCACTCCTTAATCACGAAAGAACAAACATGGAGAGTACGAAGCAAAGTAAAGCTTATCGCTGATTGGTGACTCGGATCCCGCCATTCATTTGCCAACTAATCAACAGAAGTAATTTGGCGTGATTTGTTTGAGGGTAATGACTCACAGTTGCTTGATTGCAAGGGCGATATCTCTCATGTATGTACTTTCCAAAGCCTTTTGTTATCTATGACACATCATCAAAAGTTTTCTTAGAATACATTTCTCAGTTGGAATGATAGTGTTAAGGTCATGTGTGCCATTTTATGTCCTTTTGAATGCATTGGCCATCTGAGAGACAGACGGAGAGGAATAAATACTCATGTTTCAGACAAATGTGACAATAATGAGACTATTAAGTGAAAGTTGAGAGAACAAAGATCCAAAGTATCGTCATTTAAGCACAGATTGAATCTCAGTTTTGCCAGACAGCATTTAGCTTCTGATTTGCATAGAAATGTGCTTCTGACCGTGAAAAAGTATGGCCTCCATCTTCTCTTGGACCTTTCCCAAGCTAGGAGATGTTATCTCGGGGCAAAAAATAAGCTATGTGTGTCGGAGCTTTGGGTAAACTTAACGGCTAGTAATCCAATGAAAACTGAAATTTGATATCAAGAATTTTTTTAATATTACGGTAAAATAATCATTTCATTTAAGATATCATATAAAAGTTAAGTTTTGTAAAGGTTAAGGATGAAATAAAACTGTTCCCAATTAAAGAAAACGTTTTTGGTACAAAGATAGAAAATTTAATCGTTAAAGAAAAGTTTTTATCATAATTTCATCAGAGTTTAACATTTATTATATATCGAGACAGGCTTTTCGAAACTGTTTCTTGCTCTGTTTTCGATCAATTTTGTCAATTTAAATGAATATTTTATACTGTTATAAAAACATAGCTATCGTCTCTGGGACTATTATCTCTGATGTTTCAGATAATTCGTGAAATGAAGTTAATTTTATGATGAGACTAATGTCAGAAATGTCCAGGAGATTAGGATTGGATGTCCCCAAGTATCTAAAGACCAATTCATTGCACTGACTCCTCAGGTACAGATTAAACCAACTCTTTATTGCTGACTAGAGATGAATTCTGAGAAGCTAACCTGAATGATTCTAAAATAAAATCTCTACCTTCGGAATTAAGATTTTTTTCAAGGAAATTCTCACAAGTTTGAGACTGATATTTATTTAGTGTATTTAAAGTGTATTAACGATGATTTTGCAATACATTAAATATAAAGTCGATTATTTTGACAGTACGCTTCGTACTTTTTGTTATTCTGATCACGTTTTGTAGAGAAGCATTTTAATATTCATATCTCATGAACAATACTAAATTTCCTCATACTCAGATGCTATTGTAAACATTTTGTCTGGTCGTAAAAGAGTACGTGGAGGAGTTACAAAAAGCCACTTAGAAGTATTTTGAGTACACCCCTAAAAGATATTGTTAATAGCTTCTCTGAATAGAACAGAATTCAAATTACTCCTATTCTAATTGCTAATATGACTTTGCACTTAAAGACGTACATTTACAGCAAATTTACATTAACTTATAAAGTGCTGATATAAATGTCCAAATTGCGTGTTTTTAATGAAAACGTGTCATTAAAAATACTGCTGTAAATTCTGATTAGGTAATAATTATATTCCAATTAAACTGCCCGATAATAATTTTTCACAGCATACGTGGGTGTAAATTATTACACGATTGATGGCTGGGGCAACTGCCAAGCTTTGATCTAAAGTTTATAGGTTGAGTAATTGCTCGGACGAAAATAAGTGAGCGAAGTGACGATAAATCAAAGCTGTACTCACTGCAAAGTAGCCATCACAAGCCTTAAATTTATGCCAATTGCAGCCTACCTATTGCTTACGGATGGGAAGACGTACGAGCTACTTATTGGCTCCACGTGGTCATTTAACGCCATCTACCTGTCGGTTAGTAACACTTACAGGTGCCATCTTTCAAAGAAGATTGATGTTCTTCAATAAGTAAAGACTGGTCATCAACTGAAATGATTTGGTCATTGTAATATCATCGACGATTCTGTAATTGAATGTTATGTCCCCTCTTTCACATTATTTATAGTTATCTTTCATGAATTTATTATATACGGATAGAAATTATGAGACTATCAAATGATATCACTGCTTACAAAATTTTGGACTAGAGTGTCTGTTTGGAAAAATGTTTGGGGAAGTTCAGAGTATTTGAATTAAATAAAACAATAAGATTATATTTTAACATTATTATTCTTAACCTAATTATAGTATTTCTATTAATGATATTCATGTTTATTTTCTCATGACTTAATGAAATGAACATGAGTCACTATTAATCCGACAACTTAATGATAGTATTAATTTTTGGATATAGTCAGAGTCACTTAAGTATCTGAAATACAAACGAGCATAACACTTTGTCAGTTCTTGAAGTACTCTTACGATTAGCTTCTTTTCTATTGCAATTCTCTTCAAAGGTCACAAGCTAACAGATAAAATGACAGACACAGTCTGTTTAGATGACAGCTTCTGAACCAAAATCTTTACCAGCCACCGGGAGAAGTAATTCGATATCTCGTTAGTTGAACTTATCCATTCTTCTTTTATGATTGTAGTGAGTAAATCAAACGGCAATAAGAGAGGCATATGTCTCTCTGTCCGTCACACTAAGCCTGTCAAGCAGCTATTGCCTCGGTAGCATTTGTTTCATAGTATAGGGGCATTATTTTGTTACAATGGTGAACAATGCTTCCCCGTGAAACAATGATTAACGAAGCATGAATATAAACTATTCTGACGCGAGTTGAAAAATGATTGCTTACTTAAATTTAATTTTAGACAGTTTAAAATATTAGAGTAAAAGCGTAGCCAGTGATACTAATTAAATGAATAATTGAACTTTATAATCAGTGCCCATAAAAGTGATATATTAGTAATGTCATTCTTTTGACGGCACGCGTACACTAGTATCATGCAAATTGTTCAAATGGATCAAATATCACTGTAACATGCTCCTACAGTCAGTTTAAGTTATGGATGAATTTAAGTAGCGTACTATCGCCAGGTAATGTTTAAACGATAATAACTTCAATATTCTTAATCGAACATTGGACGAAAAATTGTTTTTCATGAGAATTAACCATGAATTAAAATTGAACAATAATTAATAAAAACATATTTCTCCTCGATAATACATACCTATGTTTTACATATGTACTTCCTGTACATAATTATGCTCTAGAGTTTTGCGCGAATGTAATTGTACGTTGCATGACATGATATTCCGTTGTATATCATCGAGAAAAAGAGACTGTGTTGATTACATGTTTAATAAATAAGCCACAACGACACTTATTTTGTAATTAAACAGACTCAATTATGAGGCAACTGTGAAAGAGTGTCCATGTTATAACGAAGGCAAGATTGTAACATCACTGACGTGGTGACGTACTCAAACATGTCATCACGATACAATTAATATTCTGTTATAAAATTACCTACTATAGAGTGGTGAGTTAGTATAACACATAAATCTAGTGTGTTTCAGCCACTCATAATCCACTTACCGAATTAAAAACTTCTTTAGCTGTATCCTCAGATAATAATTAATTGAGAAATTAAATTGCTGCTATACAATGGATAACATAGTGATACTGTTTCTAATACATTGAATAATGGTATCTATATTTTGAATGAAGTTAAAATGGAAGAAGATTCTCACCTCAACAAATACAGATTACAAAGATAACTTCATTGTGATTTGAAGTTCTTACAAGAAATTGGTGAAAAGTTTATTTTGATATTAGCATTTTTTTTATTGTGAATCGAAGCTACAGGATTTTGGACAGGAGTAAGTGGTGATCAAAAAGGAAATTATAGAAGTTTCAATGTGTTTAGTTACTTAAAAATTAAAAATACATCCAGCTGTTTGTAATAATTTCAATCAATACTATTTCAAAATCTAACTAGACTATATACAAATTCATGACCTGAATTGACATTTCAACATCGGAAATAGGATAATGATATGCATACAGCATGAACTGAATATGAATGTTATTGCAATTTTACTAAACGACGGAGGAACGCAGTCGAAATATTTTACTTTTGGAACTTATTATTGACCGTAAAAGTGGCAAACCTAATTTCATATTTTTAGTCCGAGGTCGAAATTTAATGATTAGTAATGTAGATTCTTATAAAATTCTATATACTTTTTCTTTTCCTTTGAATATTACATATACTATCACAACGTGCTATATTGTATTTATTGTCCATCTAGAATGTCGTTAGGAGAATATCTTCAATAATACATAATTAGATTAATAATTAAAATCATCCATCATCCATGTATCGACACACTAGTTTCAATTCTTAATATCTAGCTTCTATTGCAATATTTTTTATTTGTATTAATTTCACTATTAGTCGTACAGCTGATATTTTATTTATCCAATAGTGTTCTTTTTGTGACAGAAATATAGCACGCTATCCCTTCTCCATCACCCAGTAAGCACCACCTGACAGATCCATATTGACAGCTAATGACAGACCCCTGCAACTACCTGTTGGAATGTCCAAATAAAACACTCACTTGTTTATAGGTAATCAATCGTACTAATATTGTGTCATTAGTTAAAGAGCCTCGACTATAATAAAATGAAGAGGCTCTGCAAGATTTATTTCAAGGGCTCTGAATATATTATCATAAGAAAAATATCTTCTTGTGAGGTAGGTATCTGAGCTAATTATTTAACTGTGGATTTATAGTCACAGACATAATTTGTTGACATTTACAATATTTTAGAGTGTGTAATTAAGTAATTTGTAGATGCAATTTATTGCGACATTCTCCTAGATAATTAATGTGAGTTCTACAGAAAGAAAAGTTATGTTGTCAAAGCTATTTATATACACACGTGCTTAAGAAGAATAATAATACCTCAAACTGCGCTATTGCAAAATAATTATTTATTTTTTAACGTTATGGTCATCTTATATTCTTTCGAATCAATTTTTTGTGTCAAGAGCGATATTGAATTTCTCTAGCAATTTCCCCGCCAAAGATGGGGCCTGTATTCCAAGAGCCATCGAACAGACTGGCCTCCACTTTTTTCCAGAAAAATTTCGTACTCAGACTTCCTACAAGAAGACAAACAATAATAACTGGTGTGCGATTGTGAGGAAGCATTCGTGTCAATAGGTCGCAAGGAAGTCCATTTCGACTGAGAGCTTGTGAAAGAGATGTGGAATTGTCTTAGGAGCTTTGTGCAGTCGTCAGCGAATGGAGGAATTGCAGTCACATTTATATTTTGTCTCGATGTAACGGCTTCAAGAGAGTGCCAACGCTACTTTCAGATATGCGCAAATGAGGTTACTTATGTGCTTCTTTGTCTGCTTCTGTGTGCGAAGAAGATATTGCATAACACACTGCAAAAGAGATTGACTTACGATCGCATGCTGTCATCAGAAAAATGTAAAGAAATATATTGAAGAATTGGCATAGATTTTATAAAGAAATTTAACTTCCAAATAGAATTATTTAAATTTTCAGTGTAGAGTTTCATATTGGTGAATTTACTAAACATACCACTAATTACATCATTTTCTCTTTTAATTTTATAATAGTAATTAGGCTGTTCTAGCATTTAGTAGAGTTGTTAAAAGCTGTTATAGCCAAATTTTAGTATAATGGCGAGACATATACAATTATACATACACTTTTAGCTCATTAATCTCTTTACATTTTATTCTCGACTAGAACGCTACAATATATCATCAAATATTTCTTAGCAATTGCAAACCAAATGTTCAAGATCACCATCAAAGTGTTTCCTAATATTCATTCATTATAATTTAAAATAATTTTAGCAAATATGTAATGGAATTTTTGAGTAATGGATCCGATTAAAATCCAATAAAAATATTCAATATGAAAAAAACGACAAGTTATATAATGCAACAGAGTTAAACATAACAAAATTATAGAAATAAGTTAAAGATTTCCGGCATTGTTATTTTTAGAAGGCATTTTAATTTATAGTATGTCGTCTTCTTCTCCTTTGAAGTAATTAATTCCACTAATTTAATTTCTGAGTTAAACTAACAACACTAAATATATCTTATCTACTATATACCCTTTATAAAGGATCTATCCACACTTAGGTCCTTTACTCTAAAATGTTAGATAGATACTTTATCTTACTTGCAATTCAGTTATTGAATTTCACTACAATTATATTAATATTTCACTAACATGAAGTTTTTGCTCCTCCTTTTGAAAACATTCTATTTATTATATAATTGAAAAGTTGTGATTACTTTCAACTGTGAATAGGAATATTTGGATGCCATTACCTGATTATATTGTATCTATTATTTTCTTGCCTCTATTTATTATAGAGCATCCATTCATTGTAAATAGTATGTATACTGAATTTATAGTACATATGTATAGTATGTTTTTGTATTCTTCTTTTCTTTTGATCACCATGTCATTAGTCAATAGATTTTATAATTACAGTCTTGATGTGTCTACAGTTGTTATGTATACATAAATAATGAATAAATAAATAATAAATACATGGTGCATACTGATCTATAAATATATAACGCAATTAAACATATGCAATACTTATCTATATTTAAACATAATGAACTTAAACAATAAACTTAACAATACAGATTTAAATAAATTTACACTATTTGATAGTAATACTATTTAATAGTGCTACTATTTGATATTAGTACTATTTAATAGTAGTACTATTTAATAGTACTACTATTTAATAGTATTACTATCTAATAGTAGTACTATTTAATAGTAGTACTATTTAATAGTAGTACTATTTAATAGTAGTACTATTTAATAGTAGTACTATTTAATAGTAGTACTATTTAATAGTAGTACTATTTAATAGTAGTACTATTTAATAGTAGTACTATTTAATAGTAGTACTATTTAATAGTAGTACTATTTAATAGTAGTACTATTTAATAGTAGTACTATTTAATAGTAGTACTATTTAATAGTAGTACTATTTAATAGTAGTACTATTTAATAGTAGTACTATTTAATAGTAGTACTATTTAATAGTTGTACTATTTAAGAGTAGTACTATTTAAGAGTAGTACTATTTAAGAGTAGTACTATTCGATAATAAAACTGTGCTATTTAATTCGTACTCCCAGCTATCATTCAATCACTTTATGTTGATTTTAATCTAAACTTAGTTCTATTACTCGTAAGATTAAAATCTCTTTGAAATACACCAGACTTTCATACTATTTACTCTGTGCTCCACTCACAGTGATTTGATGGGATTAATGGGGTAACATAAATAATAAGAAACTCAGAAGAAAGAGTTTCAAGTAAAATGCGTGTATAACATTATTATCTTTAAATTACAGTAGCATCTATTTTCATCAGCTGTTATAGTTTATTACCTTTGCAATCTTGCGGAAGGTTATATTTTCATCGGAATTAATTAATTTATCTATTTATTTATTTATCTATTTATTTATTTATCTATTTATTTATTTATCTATTTATTTATTTATTTATTTATTTATCATCTTGTTATTCGCTTAATTGCCTGAAATTTGGTGAAATGATTGGTCCATGTCCAGTGACCTGCTGCTAGTCTTTTGGGAGTGACCCGGTCAAAGGTAAAGGTCACAGTCATTCATAACTCAAAAAGTATCGAACAATATTGCATGAAACTTGGTGGAACGATTGATCAAAATGCAGGAACCATTTTGATAGATTTTGGGAGTGATCGGGTCAAAGGTCAAAGATAAAGGTCAAGGCCATTTGTAGCTCAAAAAGTATTCAACCAATTGTCTGAAATTTTATGGTACAATTGGTCAATGACCAAGAACCATCTGGTACAATTTTGGAAGCGATCCATTCAAAGGTGAAGGTCATTTATAACTCAAAAAGTATTGTACCATATTGCATGAAACTTGATGGGACGATTGGTTATTATCCAGTTAGCAGTCTCCTCAATTTTGGGAGAGAACGGGTCAAAGCTGAGGCGAAGGTATGCGCTCTACCGAGTGCACATTATCTAGTTATAATTATTATTCATGGAAAAGCTAAAAAGTAAACAAGTCATCTATATGTAATAACATCAATGCCATTGCATAATATTACAGTGTTACAGATTGTGACAGCGGTACGGAGGGATGAGTAAAGGTACGATAGGTACGATAGGTACGATAGCTATGATAGATACAATGTATATGTTATATGCAATAGATACGACAAGTACGATATATACGATAGATACGATATATACGATAGATACGAGATATACGATAGATACGATATATACAATACATAGGATATATGCGATGGATACGACAGGTACGGTAGATACAATAGATACGATATATGCGATAGAAACAATAGATACTATAGATACAATAGGTACAATAGATACGTAGGTACGATTGGTACAATAGATACGATAAGTATGATAGATACAATAAATACAATATAGATACGATAGATAGAGTAGATACGATAGATACGATTGATACTATAGATACAATAGATATAATACATACTATAGATACAATAGGTACAATAGATACGTAGGTACGATTGATACAATAGATACGATAGATACAATATAGAGACGATAGATACGATTGATACAATAGATACGATAGATACGATAGATACAATAGATATAATAGATACTATAGATACGATAGATACTATAGATAAGATAGATACAATATAGATACGATAGATAGAGTAGATACGATAGATACGATTGATACGATTTATACGATAAATACGATAGATACAATGGAGAATATAAGTACGATAGATACGACAGGTACGATAGATATTATAGATACTATGGATTTGTCACGGAAAAGTTACTCAAATATTCACACCAATTACCGTGGACTTGGAGATGAAATTATCTTTCATTTAACCCTGGAACGACCAGAGTGCCTGAGAGGCTTGTTTCTGAGGAATTATAACTTTTTATTATTAAATGTTTACTCGTGTTGCTGAAAATCTTTATTTTCATAGTTTAAGACCCTTTTAAATGAAAAAAGCAACATATTTAGTTTTTATTTAGTTTTATAGAATTTAGTTTTATAACATGTATAAATCTAGACCTCTGATGAAGTACATGCACTGTTGCGCCATATTTTAATATACTGCAAAAAATAGTTAGTATTCAGTTGAGTGATGTTGCTAGTGTGATGAAAAATGTGAAACATCAGCAATTGTACATCATCCGGACTCCAGAGGCCCACTTTATCAAAATAATGTAAAACGAAATATCACAATTTTGTTGCATTTTTTCACTGATTATCAAATAAATACGTCATAGACAATGAAAGTCACAAAGTTGCAGCAATTTAAGTCATTTCAAAATATGTATTATTTGATGTTAATTTTATTTTACTGAGAAGAATTAAAGTGTTTAGAAGATTATGAAAAATTGAAGATTAAATTTAATAATTCTAATTCGTCTTAAAATAGATTAAGGATTTTATGGTACATATATATATATATTTACTGATAATGACCACATTATTTTTCCATCAATATGATAATTTCAATATGATAAATTCAATATTATTGATATTTATATATAGGCTCCAGAGAGTGATAATATATGCTTTGTAGATATTGTCAAAAGATTTTTAGTTCCTTTAACCTTAATGAGTTTGACGGGTGTTTTCTTGCACATCCTTTTTAAATAACTTTATATCTTGCATGTCATTCCTTTAAATTTACTGGCCTTTCTTGAATTTGTTCCTAAATAAATACCAAATATATTTTTGTATTTAAAAGTTAAAAAATATTTACGTATCGGAGTAACTCAAAGTAAATCACGTAAATTATGGAATTAATTGTGTGGTGACGTTGTCCACGTTTTCATCAAGTATAGATACACACGTGAGCTGTGATTGGGTCACACTCCACCCAATCACAGCTCTGTTCTCTCAATTTCCAATGTCTTACATACCTATGTATTTATTTCTCATTATATGTTCAATATTTTTGCTTGAAATTTGGTACAAATTAGTTTAATATATATACTAACAACCTGTAAAAATACAGTACCGTAGGTTTATAAAATAGGCATCTGTTTTTATAGTCAAACATTCCCGTTGATTCTCACAGTCAAACTCATTAGAGTTAAGTGAATTCGAATATTTTTCTTCTTAAACATAATTTTTGTTAACCAAATTGAAGTCTGGTGAAGTTCAATATAAAATACTTTAAGCCTTAAACATATTTTGATTATTGGTTATGAATCACAATTTACATCATTCTAAGTAACAATGACTTCAATTAATTTGCCTTGTTAATATTAATCATTATTTCATCTAAATTAACTATTGCATTTAAACACTGGACTACGTTTACTCGGCAGACCGCATACCTTCGCTGCTGCTTATAAATGACCTTGACCATTTAATAATACTTGAGTTATAAATGACCTTGACCTCAAACTTTGATCGGTTTGTTCTCAAAATTTAATAAACTGCTAACTGGATATTGACCAATCGTCCCACCAAGGTTCATGTTTTTTTGAGTTAAAAATGACCTTGATTTTGACCTTCGATCGGATTGCTCCCAACATTTTACCAGATGGTTTCTGGACATTGACCAACGGTCAATTTAGTTGAATACTCTTTAGGTTATGCGAATAACAAGATGATAAATAAATAAATGCCCTTAAAATATAACCTTACGCTTTCTGCGAAGGTAATTACGTTTGAAAAATAGACCATCTGATTATTCTAAGATATAATATTGTGTTAAATAAAGTCAGACTGAATTAAATGTTTTTCCACTATTTAGGTCTTTACTATAAAAAATGGCATAGTAATATATATGTAAAATCTTGTTCTTAAAACTACCTCTTCTAGTTTGTTGCGATAAAAACAGCCTATCATATTATCACGAGAGTGAACTGAGGATTACGATAAAAATGATACTAAAAATTATTTAGCCAATCAACCTTTCTCTATTTATATCACATTTGAATGAATTCAATATGATGATGTTAATTTGTGAATTAGAAATTAAAAACCATACAGTTTTAATTCAACTATTGGAATTATGTCTGCACTTCATTCTACAACACAATCCGTGTGAATGTTTCATGTCTGCACTTCATTCTATAACACAATCCGTGTGAATGTTTCATGTCTGCACTTCATTCTACAACACAATCCGTGTGAATGTTTCATGTCTGCACTTCATTCTATAACACAATCCGTGTGAATGTTTCATGTCTGCACTTCATTCTATAACACAATCCGTGTGAATGTTTCATGTCTGCACTTCATTCTATAACACAATCCGTGTGTATGTTTCATGTCTGCACTTCATTCTATAACACAATCCGTGTGTATGTTTCATGTCTGCACTTCATTCTATAACACAATCCGTGTGTATGTTTCATGTCTGCACTTCATTCTATAACACAATCCGTGTGTATGTTTCATGTCTGCACTTCATTCTATAACAGTACATAAAGATGACAGAAGTTGAGAGTTGCTCGCAAAGAGTTTATCAAGTTTCAAGACTATCGACTCAGCAATCGAGAGCTAACAGAATAATCTGAAGCCTCTGAGCCACCAAGTTAATGTTACTATTAAGCAAACTGTAGGAATGGAGTGGAAATGGTGCCGTAAGCATCAGCCACACTTCTGTACACTCAAAGTTAGGCAATTAGAAATGTTTTGGGAATATAAAGACCTCTCAGAAATGTGGGGAAAGTCCATTTGATGGGCCTATTGCTGAAGTTTGATTATAACTCTCATGACTGCACTTAATAAAAAGAAATATGTAAAAGGATTTATACTAGTTTATATTGTTACAGTACTTTAATTCAAAACCTCATTTAAACACTTCAATTCAGCCTTATTGATAGAAAATATCTGAACTGAGATTACTTCACTTAGAACAATTGTTGAATAATTTGATGATTTCTAGAGAGTCAATTTAGTCCTACGAACATGCGAACACTATTATCAAAATTCGTCCATCTACTTCAAATGCCCACATTGCTGAAGTTTTCATAACTTTTTTAATCAAAGACGGCCACCTGAATGTGGATTTGATTATCAACTTCTTTGAGGGCAATCCAAACAAGAACGTGTCCTCAGAATGTTGGTATGAGGTTTGATATCGCTGAATAAATTGCCTAGGATATACATATATAATATTTACTTACTTCAAAATTTGTAGATAAATTTCACAGCCTGTCTTTAAAATATCTTCAATTCAAGTTGAAATATTTTTATTTTATAATTGAATTAAAAATAGGTAATTCTATTTAATACACATGTATTTTCCAGTTAATTCCTCAGTAAAATTATTGAACGGTCAAGTTCACGTGTCGGTTTTAATTATGGATAATTATTTATCTCATTCTTCATTGGTCTGTGGAAACAACAGAGAAATTCCATGAAATCTCAGAACATTTGTTTCACGCCAGTTGCATATAGGAAATAATATGTAGGAGCATTTACTCTGATTTAATCCCGTTTGTTCTGGCTGTAATTCCTCACTGGGCTATCATCAGCAACACGCAACTCTACGCTCCTCTTCGGATTAACTGCCGGTGTACTCTGTTAGTACTAAGGCCAAGGAATCCCTCATGGATGTTAGTTACTCCAACCTATTACGCACTCCAGCTGCAGATTATTTCAACTGAAGCACAAAATATAATGTACAAATTTCGGACGTATCACTTCCATATTAAAGGATTAAAGGATTATTAATGTAACCAGAACAAGTATTTTGGAAAGTGGGCAAAAAATAGAAATAGACATTGGAGATTCTAGCACATTTGTCATGAAGAACTTGGAGAGGTGATATAAGTATTTTTTTAAATTTAGTGAATCAAATTGGGGGTGACCGGAAATTTCGGTCTCGCAATATTCGGTCTGAAAATATCGGTCTCAGAAATTTCAGTCTCGTAATTATAAATGGCCTCTAAAAATAAATGACCGTTATGTAGTTTGTTTTATCCGCTAGTTTGTTGTATAGCACACTTCATGGTTGTTTAATGATCTGGTAGAGGGGTTGGGGGAAGATGGCGGCACGCCCCCTTATACATCTAATTCATAAGTTTTATTTATACCTGAGATCGAATATTCAGAGACCGAATTTCCACTCAAATCTCATGTTAAATAAAGGTAAAAAAAAAAGTCAAAATTAATCATACTACGTATCATTTTTCAACGGTTAATGATGCTATCTGCTTTTAATAAATACACTATATATTTTAGTGTCCATAATTTAAACTTTTTTTATTAATGTTCTTTAATAAAATCATTATAAAATGAGATCGAATTTTCCGAGACCAAATTTTTTGAAACCGAGTTTCCAAGACCGAGTTTTCCTAGAACCCAAATTGGGACCATTTTTTATTAGATGTTAGGTTTAAATTGTAAATAATTATTATAAGTTGGTAATTCTTATGTATATTTGAAGGTGTCATGAAATTACCTTAGGTTGTTCGTCAGCTAACACGATATATCAGAGAATTATGAATATAAATTATTCTGAATATAATCTGTAATTGCCTCATCAAGTTACACAGTATTTGATATATATGAATGGATAAATTAGATTGATTTAACCTTTTGTGAATATCGAGATTCCACAGATCGTGCACGTACAATTCGTCCACAAAATGCTTTATCTTGTATTATATTTATAATGTGTATAGATTTTATATTATTTATATCTGTTTTGCATTATAAAAGTACAAAGCACCCTCTATTGATGGTAATTAGAAATTGATGGTCTTTGCCTTAATTCTTATTGCAGGCTTCTGCTTCTGCTCCTGTTGGCCCGCAACAGTAAAATAATGAAACTAAATACTCATTATTATGATGTTGGGAATCAGTTGATACATTATTTGCATCAATAACGTTTGTGTTTGATACATGGAGGGGATGCATCAAGAGATCTTAATCAACATCTTACCTCAGCTGTCAAATGAACCACACATTCATTCCTATTAGTACCCTGCCATAATGTTATTTCAGAACCAAATGTTAAACACTCTTAACTCATTGATTAATGTAAGATATTAAACGAGGGAAATAACTTAAAGATACAGTACACCTGTTTAATACATCTAATTTTATAACTGTAATCGATAGTTAAACATTTTAAATATGTTCAAATAAAATATTTCAGCTTAAATCACTATAATAATATCATATATTACACCAGGCTATTAATATAATATTGAAAATCTTGTCAAAGATATGGTATATGCACTTTAGAATACAAAAAAAGGAATTCGTAGACGAATTGTTCGTTGACGAAATGTCCTAGACCCACCATTGATTTATCTCAGTTTTGGTGGTAGATGAACAATATGAACTTATTCTCTCAGCTCTTCAAAGTTCAATATATTTTTAATGTCACTGACAAATTCGAAAGTTATTAATTCAACAAAGAACACTCGCACCTAAAGTTACATCAGGATATTGCCACAATGTAAACATAGGAAGAAAATAACACAAGTTGAGTGTTCTGGAATAAAGTTCTCAGTTGAATGAAGAGATCTCGAGACTGTTGCACTTTGGCAGAGATACAACAGATGGAAGCAATGTGCTCTATTAAAGTAAATGTTCAATTTTGTGAAGCACTCCGAAAGGAATTGCTCATGTGAACAGTTAAGAGAAACTATTTCCCTTACTTCTATCTAATGGAAGTTGTATCTCAGTCTCCCTCCTCTCTTTAATGATATCAACTTTTACGGCAACCGTTAGTGCACTCCACCGTAATTATATCTTAAAACAAAACTTTGAAGTCAATTAATAGAATTAATCCTCCCAGGGAATAATAATTATTAGTATCTTCTAATAGGTCTTATAATGTATTAAATTATAATAAGAGTATATTGGCAGCAAACTTTTGACAGAATATTCAAATAAAAGCGTATTGTTTGCGTTGTATTACGGAACAAATGGTGAGTTCTCAAACAACATTTGAGATGAAAAATGCTCTGTTTTAGTTTGTTTTTGTATGTCTGTGTATCATATTACAGAAAGATACAACTGTAGTCGTCTCCTTTTGTTTGCCATTTTATTTAGCCTCGTGTATACATTAGTCCCCAGAAGGGAATTAAAAAGCCTCTGTGTACCAGATATAATGAGTATTAGGTCGCACTAATTAATAATGTGTTAATTATTATCTCTGAGGAGGAGTGTAATTTATTGCCAATGTTTAAGCAGTTGTTAATCTTAATTATGAGTGATTATAAGCCTAATCAAACGATCTTTCCGACCATAGGAACAATTACGGAGATTGAGATCGATTGCATCTTTGTTATTATTTAATTATTCATAACAACTGGTACAGACTGAGGACTGTTATTATAGGAACAAACAAAATTGTATCATCTTATATATATACAAATAATTGAAGGGAAATATTTAACATTTAATAGAATAGTGAATAAAGGGTCAGAGTGGTAGATGTATCCTTTACTCTATATGACAGATATAAATAAGAAAATTCTTTAAATATAATAGATAGGTCTTTACCTTATTTGCACTGCTTTCAATTGTTCGGTTGTTAATACTGTTATTAACTGAGATATGTTCTACCTATAAATATTAACAATAGAATTGTGAATAGTTTATGATAATTTAAATGAAAACAAAACCAAAATATAAGCAGCGAATATTAATATGTTATAAATATAAATACATAAATATGTAGACCTGCTAAAATTGATCGCATTATTTATTTGCTATATGACAATATTAAACTTTTAAACGATAAGAATATAATCTAAAAAAATTGAATAACCAATTGAGGTAAAATATATAAACCTTAAATGCATTATAATTGTAACACTAATAGTATATCTATTTTAAGGGATACTAAGGATAAGATCTACTTATAGGGCTTTTTGAACATTTTCTAAAAGAATTAAGGAAAATATTAAATATACATTTTCATAATGAATATAAAGTTCATCACTTTTAATGTTAATGAACAAAATATGAACATTAGAAATTCTTCCGTGGATATATAAAGGCTTAGTATGAATAATGTAATAAACAAGTAATACAGTTTTTGAGTTCTATAGATTCGAAAGCAGTTCATGAGTCAGACTCATTTTTCGATTTCCCTCCCAGTGATTCTTCCAATGACAAACTGCCTCAATAACGTAGAAAAACACAGGAAAAGGAGACACGCAAGTTAATAAATTCGGCAAAGAAAAATAGCTGAGTTAGTCATGGACGAGCGATCCGAATTGAGAATTCGAAACCTAATATGACGTTGAGATATTTACCCATTCCTGAGCGGTGAAATTGAATATGAACATTTGGTGGGAATTATCTTTTCAGTTCTTTGGAATCTATCTGATACACAGATATTACATATAGAGCGTAGAAATTAATCAATAACTGTTGAAGACATTTCTAGCAATATGGCTGCTTTAATTAAATCACCATTGTTCGAATACGTTTCGAAATGCGTCTCGTGTATTCATGATTTATTTTAATATTCATGAATTGATATATTATACTTCATACTGTGTCAACAAGTGAATTTCTTAATTAACCTCATCTTAGTATAATCATTATTACAGTATAATTTAATAACCATCAAATATAAAAAGGCGAACAACAAAATGATAGATTTATATTTACAAAAGCAATGGAAGCGCTACAACCAAAGAAAATCTGGTAAAGCGATGAATTAGTAACTGTGCCCCACCTTAGACACATCTGGCCACTATTTTATTCAAGGTGGCAGGGAGCCCTATGGATTTGTCTCATTTGTCAGCCTTTGTTTCTTCTTGAGAGCATTACCATATCCACTCTGAGGAAATCATGCTTAGAATGCGAGCAGTGGAAAACAATGACCTGAAAATTCTTGCACTGGAGCAACGGAGATGGAGTTGCTGCTAAAAAGGCAACTGTCGGCTGAGACCATTAAGTACTGATAGAGGAGGGTAATTAAGTACTCCAAAGTGAGGGAAAGTACTGATAACAGAGGGTAATTAAATACTCCAAAGTGAGGGAAAGTACTGATAACAGAGGGTAATTAAGTACTCAAAGAATATGCAAGAAGGGCTATATTACATGAGGGATAATAAATATACTGCTCAGTGTAAATAATTTTATTTGGAGTGATGAAGTAATTGAATTGTATTTTAAATTTGGAAGAGTGAAACCAATTAATATGAATACAATATGGTGAGAAACAATTAGGAGATACTGCCTATATACAGTACTATTGTAATGGGTAATATAATACTTTATTCTGAGATGAATTGGATCAATTATCTCAATAATATCAAAGCTACGAAAATAATTACCGGTAGAATATGTTGCTTATATTTTCTCTTCAGTGATGTGTTAATTTGAATAAATTAATTAGGTAGAGTAAATTTCAGAAAAAATGTTTGGGAATCGCTCAAATTTTTCATGTAATATTTCGTTTTATAAGAAATAAAACTGAGCATTTCTCAACATTCAAAAATAAAAAGAAAAAGATTATTATTAATAAAGAACTAATTAATGTTAATTCTACTAAGAAATAAACAATATTAGCATCATAAAGCCTTTTAGTATTTAAAATGAGTTGTGCATATATACATTTGCTAAAATAACATATGTTTTGAAATATAAAATAAGTTTAAATTTTGTTATATATAATATTTCATTTGAAATAAGTTTTATAAGTATTTGTATAATAATATATATATCATTTTTCTTTATTCTTGAAATATAAAAGAAGTTTTGTGGCGGACTGAAATAGTATTGTTTATATATTTATAACTTTAAATATATTTGTTTGGAAAATGAGACTGAAGTGCGATCAATAGAATCTTTATTATCAACAAGAATCTTCTACATTTGAAGGGACGACAGCAATCACTCGACTCTTTTTCCTTTTCATCAAAATAAGTCCGTATTTGTAGGCTATCTCTGCTGTTACCCGAGACTTAATTAAAATTCCTACGTGGCAGACTCACATTCGTTGTATTTAGTGGCCTGATCCTCAGAGTGACGTTTAACTTGTCTGATATAAAGCAAACTTTTAGACGTTAGTACAGAGTGAATGGCTCTGACTCTCATCTCACAGTGAGAATATTAGCAAGGAGGTGGGAAAAAGTTAGTGAGTGTCAGGGCCAAAGAGGTGCTCCATCGGTAGAGTTTCTACTAATATTATATATATATAATATATATATATATATATATACATATTATTCATACAGAATTGTAGTCCTTCATGTGTAAAAACAGAATTTTTTTCACCAATTTTGAAGGTAATATTATTATTATGTAATGATATCCAACTTGACTTTGAGTTTAGTAATTGTAAGTAACTTCAGCATTATCATTTATATTTAGATGTATGATAGTTCTAATAGTTACATTAACTTCTTGAAGTATCATTGTTAAGGCTTAATATCATTTAAAATAATGAACTTCTTATAACTTAAGAAATTCTTCTCCTAATTTCTTCGATGCTGAGAAGTTAACTAATTCACACAAATTATTATTAGAATTCTTTCTCATAGAACTTGTTATATAAAAGTTAAAGCTATAATTAAAAATTAACACTTTTAAAAGTTGTAGTTATAGCATAGATGTTTTCAACAATGTGAACTAGTGTTAATTCTTAACTTTAAAACATTACTCATCCACTCTATTTTAATTTTTAACGGATAAAAATGCGTTATATTAAACGTGCATTTGCATTGTTTATAAGGTTCTTTTGAATAATACAGGGTGTCCCAGAAAGAAGTGTAGGGGAGGGTGGTCATCAATGGGACAAAAAACACAGAAAGATTGATATTTCATTTACTATGGGCATAATATGAAAAATAAAAAATCCATGTGTAATATAGATATTCATTTATAAAATGAAACCAACTCGAATGCTATCACATTTTCTGTTGACTAGAAAAAAATTAAATAAAAAACAAAAAAAATTGTCCCATTGTATAACAGCGCTGGTGAACAATGGGACATACCCTGGTGAACGATGGTACAGTTTATCAAACTTGTATATTGTTGAGGTTATGGTAAATTTCAAGTTCGAATTATCTCTTTATGTTGTCCCACACTTAGTTAGTTCATATAATATCAGTTTAATGTCCTCTAACTTCACCGAAGCCATGTCAGGAACATTTGGAAAATTAAGCTCATTGCACTTGAATCTTCGCCTAACATCAATATTTCGTATTTATCTTTTTCATGCTTTTGGCCAACAGAATACGTTTTAGAAGTCGCCTCAAATTCTACAAGTGCATAAATCTTCATTTTCAACATTTTCGGTGGAAATTTGAGTTCTTCAGACGAATGGATCAGTTAGATTGAGAGTTACATACCAGACCAAGAACAATAGTTCACAGGCCATCTACGTCAGATACTTTATGAAGTGATTTCGAAGGCCTTATGCTTAGTGGCACCAGCAAAAAGCTCTTCTTTCTCTGGTGTATCCGTTGCAATCATGCTGCGTCTTTTTCTCTTATTAGTGAAATTTGTTCTCTATGCAGTGCTTTGTGATGACCTCAGATTGCTAAAGCCCTTGAACATGATCGAAAGTCACGCTTCATCTGGAAGCTCTGTTTCTACAAGAAGCCCTGAAGCTACAGTTCACGTTATTGTATCAAAAAAATAGATATATTGATTCATATGGAGTAACTAGACAGTTCGGTTGACAATAAGGCACTGTCCCATTGTTAACCAAATTTTCTGTCCCAATGATCACCATGACGACATTTTGAAAACATATGGGTATAGCGGCTCAACTACAAAAGTATAAAGACAATCCTTTCAAATGATCATATTTTACATATTACTTAATATCATGTAAAAATGCCGTAAGCATTGTATGTTAAATTTACAGATTTATAACAATTGAAACAAAGTACGAAATATTTAGTTTTATCACCCTTAAAACACGTTTTCGCTTTTACACAGGGCTGACTGCACCCCAACCGCTGAATGCAATGCGAGTGAATGCACTGAAGTATGCTTAATTTACCACTAAGATTTTGTTAAAAATTACCTTCAAATAAAAAAGTTATTCAGCATGTCCCATTGTTCCCGGTGTCCCATTGATGACCACCCTCCCCTACCCAAATTTAAATTAGTATATTTCAGCAACTATATAAGATGCAGTTTCCTTCAAATATTATTTTGTTTGTTGAATTCTTTTTCATCCACAGTTCAATTTTCATAAAGTTGTATTCATTTTTGTGAAATGAATCCGTTTGGAGAAATGGATTAAATATCACAAAATGATCAATGAATTGAACTGCTAAACATAACCTACAATGCCACCCGTAAAAATGAAAGTCAGACGCCAACTTCTTGAAACGGATTTTTCACACAGTAGAAATTTCGTCAACTGGTACTTTCAAAAACGTGTTTGTTTTGTGGAGGGAAGAAGCTGTATTTTACATGAACGGAGAAGTAATTAATCGGAACATTCAGCAATATGACCGACATTATCACAGTGGAAATTAAAATCATCACTAACTTTCATTTTGTAAGGGTAGACATGAACGACCCTGGTTAAAATTTAAACTAGTGCCTTCCTTTTTGTATTTAAACACATTCTTAAATATTGTAAATATTTTATATATTTTATTTATAGTAATTTGTATGCTTTCAGAACGTGGATCAAAACTATTTTATTAATGGGGTTGTTGTCTAATAAATAAATTCTTTATGTTTGGACTTCTTCATTGTCCGTTTTCCATTTTCACCAACCTTTATCGTCACCAGCCAAAATCGTTATAATATTCACAACAATGGATAAACATCTTTATGAAAAAAATTTAACTGAAGATGGAGAAAAGTTAAAAAAAAAGGATAATTAAAAGAAAATAGTATCTTCAGTAGTTTTTGAAATACAGGCAGATCCGCTTTAAGTAGACCCCGCTTTTATAACAGGGTGATTGTAAGCGGAGTTCACCTCGAGCTACATTCATCAGTTGTACCGGAAAATTACTTATAAACAATTTATTTAAATTGAAGGAACCATATAAAATATGATACATTGTACTAGTGTACCATGCAAACGTTTTTTGATTTCAGTTAATAGAAAAAGAAAAAAAAATAGAGTAAAAATTCCAAACATAAATAGGGTCTTCCCCGCTTTATGAACAAATTATAAGTTAATGGGAGGTACGATACCTTCATACTAATTTAATGTAGGGAACACTTATTTTCTGGGACACCCTGTATGCCATTTTTCTATATAGATATATTTTTTTTTTATATTTAGGTCCATGGCACTTACTTACATATCAAAGTGACTTACTTTTGATTTATATAAGTCAATGAATATCATTGAATTTACATACTATATTGTAATATTAAATTTCCCCAGTACTTTGTAGAGTTAAGGCTCTGCAGATGAAAAGTGATACTCTTCACTAATTTGATATCTAGTATTCATTTGAAAAGTTCAGCAAACATTTTCAGACTATTACAAAGTAGGTTGCCATGATTAAAGCTTTTAAAAAGGAGTCTGTAATTCTCAGTATTTATGAAGCGTTTTATTAGATCTTCTAAAACAACAGAACTATTTAAAACGTAGTAGAACAGTTAGCGTGTTTGTGTAGTAAATAGGATATCAAAGACTTTACTGAGTGAAAAGAAACAGTCCACATATTCTGGAAAGTGTCATTTGCAACTGCATTCTATTAAGCCGATAAAAATGTTATTGAACAGCTATTGAATTCCCATGTCTTGTGTCAGTTCAGACAAAACAGTTTGAGTCTGTTCATAATACTCTTTTAATCAATTTCTATTATAAATATATATTGCAAACCTTTAAGGCAAAGAAAACTATTCAATATGACCTACAAAGAATGTGATCCTTCATAATGATTTATTATACCTGTGACGTGAAACATATTCAGGACATTTTCTTTGGTTTCAATCTGCGATGATCAATTCAGCGAGAAGTTAGATTTAGTGCATCGGTTCTAGCGGGAAATAAGGACTATTATTTCCATCCTAGCAGAGATGCAGCCACTGAATTATGACCTATAATGTACGATGGTTTATGGCAAGGAACATCCCCATAAACAGCTCACACTACGGTCTGTCCTGGACACATTCGCGAGGTTTTGTTTGGAGCAGACAAGGCTCTCTTAAAGCTTTGCAGCGAGTAAGATGATCATTTAATTAATGTCGAAATAGAATCTAAGAACAATGTTAATGGATAGCATTGTAAAGCGAAATAATGTAGATTATTTGAATTTATTTCCAATATTCAGTTTTTACGAGATGATTTTACATGTGCCGTTATTTTCTAAATCTAATTTTACTTACATTTTCGTTTATTTTCGAATTATTCATTTTCATTGACGATAAATCACAGTTTAGTACATTTATAAAGTCTAATCTTTCTAAATATCACCTGATAATTGCCACAATATACAAACTGTTCTGAAACAATAGTAAATATCTAATGTGGTTGGAAGAACTAATTTATCTTTAATTAAGAAAAGTTAGAAAAGATACTTTGGAAAGAACTCTTTCAGTTAATCTGTATACCAACAAAGAGATAATTATATACAGCTTCATTTACTGTTCTATTCTACTGTATTAAAGGCTTTATGTAGCTCTAAACATTATATTTTAAAGTTCAAAATGCAAAATATTTGTGGGTGTTATTTTATCTGATTGCAAATAATAAAGTCCACAGTAGATAATTATTCTTTTCTATCAGTTGCAGTTTCCTTCATTATAAGCAATGTACTATTAATCTATTTTGTGGTCTCAATATTGTTGATTGATTTGAATTTTCAATTATAAGTTGCATATTTATTCATACTACAATTATAGGAAACGTAATGCGTTAATTGACATGTAAATATCTTACTATTACATTTAATTAGCCTCTAAATAAATCAGTTAATTAATTTATTACCTTTAGTTTGTAACAATACAGTTTGTACTTGTAATCATTTAAGAAAATAGTTCTGAAAAAAGGGTGATTGGACACTCGTCTCACCATCATAATTGGTCCGTGTTTGCTCCCTCCCTCTGCCTTAATTGTAGTCCAAACAATGTCCCTGCAAAGAATTATTCTGCAATCAATCAAACACCGATGGTTGGGACAGAGAACTCTGCAAATATTAGTCACACCATTATGCAGAGTATCAGTCTCTGGTAGCTATGACAACCACTGCTGCAATTAAAAATGAAAAAGTGCCTCTGTTATGCATCACGTCTGTGGTATCAAATTTATCATGAAACCGAAAATATTTGGTAAAGTCCAGTTTTACATGATTTGATGATATTTGATTCCATAATCAAAAATATTATTCGGGTAAGGTTGTTGACAATATTTTGTTGTACGTTTCATTGGGGTGTGTGATCATGTTGTGCCCATTAGGCTGCTATTCACTGGAGATGTGCTTCATTACGGACATATAAGCTTCATTAATTGCTTCAATAGAGCTCCAACACACAAATCTGACCTACATAATGTTATTCGAATGTGTCTATTTTATGTACCAATTTTCTTTTAATAACACGAGGTATAATTGTGATGAAAAATTGTATAAATATTGGAAATATTGATTAAAATATAATATTTTTCATACATATTTTTCAGATTAGCTATTCATCTTTAATTTTCGTATAAAATTAAAGATTTGATTTTTATTCATACAATTTTGGTGTTATTAATAAGTTACATTTATTTCCTCATGAGATCGCTTCTATCTTTTTATTTCACTCACAAATATGTTCAATTTAGTGATATAGTTCCTTGTTGAACATGCGATATAACATCTACAGCCATTGCTACTGTCAAATGGTGACAGAAAAACAGTCGCTGAATAATTGTAATGCCATTAACTCCTTCTTTTCGAAGTCCTCTAAAGAGGATAACGAGTTTATAAACTTCATTGGAACTTTGAAAAACTGCATTGTAAATTAAATGAGAAACTGCAGAACTCGGAGTTTATTCTGCGGTGAAGGGTTATCTCTCTGTTATTTATTTCAGAAAACATCTTACATTGAATAAAAGAGCGGACATGTTTCCAATTAGGAAATTCTACCAATGTTCATGTCGTATAAATAAAGTAAAACAGAATTTCCGTAAGAGAATCAGAAGGGTATTTAGATGTAAAACGTGTATGTAGAAAACTGAATAACTAATAACTAATCATATTATTGGTGAGTTATAATCAACAGTTCCTCAATTCTTTCGCCATTATCACCATAACTGTGAACTAAGACCTTCCCAGGATAAGAGGAGTGACCATTTAGTTGGAATGTTTCACCTGCTACTTCCATTTCAAAGTATTGGAATTCTATAATCGATTCCTTATTGTTTCAAGAGATTCCTTTCAGATTGGGAATGGCTGCACATCAGACAGTGATGATGAATTGGAACGGGAGGGGATATCAATGAGGAAATAATGAATTAGATGGGATAAGTACGGGCAAGATCTGATATTGGCAAGGGATATTTTCATTATAGGAGATTATGAGAGGTAGAGATATGTTTCCTATTGGATATACGAATGTAATGTAATAAAAAAAATGAATATTAAAGGGATTAATTATCATATAAATTTAAATTATCAGTCTTTTTACTGCCAAAAAATATTATGGAGAATCTTCTCCAAAATTTCGATCTGAAAAAAGGCCTAAGTTGTAATTAAAATTCAGGAAAATCTTCTTCCATCCAGAATAGGGAAAGTTTTGCCCAAACTCCAGACTGAGGCGTGTCTCTGGCAAAGCTTAGCGACTAAGTTACGGTAAATCTAGGCCACAAGAACCGACTTTAAATCTTCCAAACCCTATGTACATTCTCAGACGCAGCCCTTTTCTAACAAACTTAAATGATACATTCAATGGTCTGTATTGGTGGTTATATTTCAACCATTGGTGGTTGTACTCCTCCCTTTTAACTTGGTCGCTATTCAAAATATTGGTTATTAAATTCTTGTACATGTATCTTTTTCTTGTAAATAAAATTTAACTGAATTTAATCTAATTTTCTATTTTCAGATAAATAATTTCTTCAATTAAATGATAATGCAAGTTATAATAAAGTAAATTATCGATATAAATAAAGTGATGGTCAAAATTGAAAAATGAGACTGTACTGATTATTGCAGAGATTTTCCTGGTGCTTTCTGCTGTAGAAATAACAATTGACTGTTTGGGAAACAATTGAGAACTAACTGTCAAAATGCTACTTACAACTTTGGAAGTTCTTTTCCTGCTCATCTTCTCTTCAGAACTAAGAACTGCGGCAACTAATGATAACTGGACTGGTGAGTGGAGTAATGATTAGAAACACTAATGATAACTGGACTGGTGAGTGGAATAATGATTAGAGACACTAATGATAACTGGACTGGTGAGTGGAGTAATGATAAGAGACACTAATGATAACTGGACTGGTGAGTGGAATAATGATTAGAGACACTAATGATAACTGGACTGGTGAGTGGAGTAATGATAAGAGACACTAACGATAACTGGACTGGTGAGTGGAGTAATGATTAGAAACACTAATGATAACTGGACTGGTGAGTGGAATAATGATTAGAGACACTAATGATAACTGGACTGGTGAGTGGAGTAATGATTAGAGACACTAATGATAACTGGACTGGTGAGTGGAGTAATGATAAGAGACACTAACGATAACTGGACTGGTGAGTGGAGTAATGATTAGAGACACTAACGATAACTGGACTGGTGAGTGGAGTAATGATTAGAGACACTAACGATAACTGGACTGGTGAGTGGAGTAATGATTAGAAACACTAATGATAACTGGACTGGTGAGTGGAGTAATGATTAGAGACACTAATGATAACTGGACTGGTGAGTGGAGTAATGATTAGAGACACTAATGATAACTGGACTGGTGAGTGGAGTAATGATAAGAGACACTAATGATAACTGGACTGGTGAGTGGAGTAATGATAAGAGACACTAATGATAACTGGACTGGTGAGTGGAGTAATGATAAGAGACACTAATGATAACTGGACTGGTGAGTGGAGTAATGATTAGAGACACTAATGATAACTGGACTGGTGAGTGGAGTAATGATAAGAGACACTAATGATAACTGGACGGGTGAGTGGAGTAATGATAAGAGACACTAATGATAACTGGACTGGTGAGTGGAGTAATGATAAGAGACACTAATGATAACTGGACTGGTGAGTGGAGTAATGATTAGAGACACTAATGATAACTGGACTGGTGAGTGGAGTAATGATAAGAGACACTAATGATAACTGGACTGGTGAGTGGAGTAATGATTAGAGACACTAATGATAACTGGACTGGTGAGTGGAGTAATGATAAGAGACACTAATGATAACTGGACTGGTGAGTGGAGTAATGATTAGAGACACTAATGATAACTGGACTGGTGAGTGGAGTAATGATAAGAGATACTAATGATAACTGGACGGGTGAGTGGAGTAATGATTAGAGACACTAATGATAACTGGACTGGTGAGTGGAGTAATGATTAGAGACACTAATGATAACTGGACTGGTGAGTGGAGTAATGATTAGAGACACTAATGATAACTGGACTGGTGAGTGGAGTAATGATAAGAGATACTAATGATAACTGGACGGGTGAGTGGAGTAATGATTAGAGACACTAATGATAACTGGACTGGTGAGTGGAGTAATGATTAGAGACACTAATGATAACTGGACTGGTGAGTGGAGTAATGATAAGAGACACTAATGATAACTGGACTGGTGAGTGGAGTAATGATTAGAGACACTAATGATAACTGGACTGGTGAGTGGAGTAATGATAAGAGACACTAATGATAACTGGACTGGTGAGTGGAGTAATGATTAGAGACACTAATGATAACTGGACTGGTGAGTGGAGTAATGATAAGAGACACTTATGATAACTGGACTGGTGAGTGGAGTAATGATTAGAGACACTAATGATAACTGGACTGGTGAGTGGAGTAATGATAAGAGACACTAATGATAACTGGACTGGTGAGTGGAGTAATGATAAGAGACACTAATGATAACTGGACGGGTGAGTGGAGTAATGATAAGAGACACTAATGATAACTGGACTGGTGAGTGGAGTAATGATAAGAGACACTAATGATAACTGGACGGGTGAGTGGAGTAATGATAAGAGACACTAATGATAACTGGACTGGTGAGTGGAGTAATGATAAGAGACACTAATGATAACTGGACTGGTGAGTGGAGTAATGATTAGAGACACTAATGATAACTGGACTGGTGAGTGGAGTAATGATTAGAGACACTAATGATAACTGGACTGGTGAGTGGAGTAATGATTAGAGACACTAATGATAACTGGACTGGTGAGTGGAGTAATGATTAGAGACACTAATGATAACTGGACTGGTGAGTGGAGTAATGATAAGAGGCACTAATGATAACTGGACTGGTGAGTGGAGTAATGATAAGAGGCACTAATGATAACTGGATTAGTGAAAGTTAAGTATAGAATTTATTTAACGATTTGAGAATTTTCACTACAGAATCAGGTAAAGAATCTATCTAACAGTTAGACAATTTACTCTCCTTTAAATACCTCTACTAAGGCTCAATGTAGTTTGATATATGCTAAACTTTGTTAATTTGCAATTCCTTTTTATTAGGTGCAGGTCTTTCTCATGTTTTATTAGTTAAACCAATCAGTGAATGTACGTTTTGATTGGTCAATTTGCTGTGGAGCATTTTATCAATAATATTTAGATGCATACACTAAAAGAATTTGATTTAACTGATAAATATAAACACATAAATACTGTATGTGAATAATTTGTAAGCACAATTAAGTTATAACCTAATCTTTTTTTATCATAATTTAGTTTGATAATGAGCAAGGAAAAGGTTTGTTTCTTTGTGGACTTGTATATTAAACTCAAAATAATCACATGTGAATTTGTCTTCAAAATTATCTTCTCGTGATAAACTGTGCAGTC
>CANNZV010000758.1:492833-540316 GCA_947561585.1 Caprella mutica
TTCATAATTATCTTCTTAAATAAAATGCAGCATATACTCATATTTTTTCGTGATAAACTGTACAGTCTTTTTCATGAGCATAGTTAAGAAGAAAGGTATATAAACTTTAAGTATTTTGAGTATGTTAAATAAATGTTTGAGTGCATAAATGTTAGAAAGAAAAGCTTCGTTCAATTGTTTCCAAGGGATTGGCTGAAATGCAGTCGTACCATCAAAGGCATTTGTTGCAATGAAAGCACATTTCAATAGCTATAAAAAAACAAGTGATACTAGCACAGAGGCATGCAAATCTATTCTTGTTTCACAAGATCCTTCGATTTGTTCCTCTGGGTAATAAATAGAGATCTTTCCTTGATTGTTCTGCCTTTAGTAGTTCGGGGCAGGGAAATACGCCTCTAAACGTCCCTGATTGGTGGAATTGAAAGAGTAATTCGGTAATGCCTGTAATGGAGCTTCTGATGGTCACTTATTAGCAACATTTATTGATACTTTACATTATCCCAACGGAAAATAGGCTCCAATAATAATAACAAAAATGGTAACTACGCTATACTGAAAAAAATAAAGCATTTTAGATTGAATTATTTATCGAATCTTAGCAAACATTATTACTGATAAACATTAACAAAATGAGATTAGAATGATAACTGTGTAGTGTCTTTTTATTGACGAATTGTACCTATTAATGGTATTTCAACAAAATAATTTATATTTCTTATAAATTGTAACCTTGTACCACCAATAGAGTCACTGTACGAATCACACTTCACAGTTAAGAAAATGGTAGAGAGCTTAGCACAAAGACTAAAGATTTTACTATCAGCTAATTGAAATATACTCTTCATTCTGATGCCAATCAATGTGGCTCGATTATATTTACCTACACTAATTGAACACACTATTTCTCGGATGAAAAGCTCACACTGCTCAGCAGACGTTAGCTTAGATCTATACTGCATTACCCAATTGACTGGATAACTTAGTGAAATGGCCTCGTCCTCACCTTTAACCGTGGAATTGTTTTGTCTCTATCAGAATCTAAATGCTACTAAAAGTATCGCACTTCTGATGTTCATTAGTGGCTTTAATAAACAATATAGCAATCTCTTTACTTCATTCATTTCGCACTGAACTACTGATTTATCTCATCACTCTACCAATAAGACAGGCAAGGGGTAGTGCGCGAATTGATGCTCCATTATTCTGCGCTCAAGATATTGACGGGGAGTCATTCCTTAAAATGATTACGAATCAGTTCTACACAGCCTTTGCTATGATTAAATCATTAGTTGTAGGATGGAATAAGTAACTAGTTACCTAATATTGCTATAACAGCAGCCACCGTTAAATGTATATGGATAATTTCAATTAATTTATATCGTATCCTTTCTTTACATTTCTCCTTATCATAATTTCTATTTATCCCAAGTATTAAGACTGTTAGTTTACTGCATGGCTATTAATATTGATACGATAACGTCTTGCTTTTCTGATTGAAAATTAATGCTTGTGATAAATTAATTACCTTCAGTTAATTATAAGCACAATGCATTTATCCTTTGATAGATTATATATCTTTTGATAATATTAATTAATTTTCTCAATAGCAACCCTATCTTTTCATTGGTTGAATTTATCCTGAGAAAATCTTCTTTCTGCAAGTTTAGATTTTATCCCAATTTTATGGAAAAGTTATTCAGAAGAAATGAGAATAATTCCAGATTCCTTTATCGTTCACCAAACCGTGTTTGTTATTCATTTTAAGTGACTATATAGGATCACTAGAACAATGGAGAAAATTAATATATTTTTGATTAGATCACAATTTTTGCAACATGTAACCCCAATTCTTCATTGATATTAATTTTGAATGAACAATAATGAATGGTACTAATTGGATGTAATAGCTTAAAGAGAGTCCTATGTACTGTTCCAAAGATTCAATGGTGGGAAGCATCAGTTCTAATGAGGGAGAAAATGAGGCTTGATGTCAGATACCCTGGGGATTCAAAACCCAATTTCGTCGTGGCATCACTCTGTCAAATGACACGTAAACCTACAGTCACAGTTATACTGAATGTTATAAGCGAGATTCTTAACTGTACAGGTCTTATACCAAAACATTCATTCGACTTCCATAGCAGATTTGTATTAAGAAAATGTGTAAGTATTTATAAAATACCTTACGGTATTAGTTAAGTGATTGTTCTCTTCAAAAACTGTATTCTTTATCACATGATACTAGACAGAAGAATACTCATATATTCAACATCCCTTATTTCAAGAGAAGTATTTCTCAACACAGTTTTATATGTCAATTCACTTTATATGCTAATTCATTTTATATATCAATTTGATATCATAGTATATTTCTAACTTAAAGTAACTCTAATAGAGCATATTCCAAGGAAGCAATGATTCTCAGGCCAATGTTGTCCCAATATTGCCAATTTTGTTCAATATTGGCCCAAGAAATATTAAAACCTGGTTTGATTACCACTCTTTCTTATAATTAGATTTTTACCTGTTTCCTTCGACGAATTTGAACTTTTTTGAAATAAATTCTGTCCTTTCAAAAAAAATTTTGTATAATAAACATATTTCTCGATTACATGTATGACCTCTAGATGTATCGTTCACATGACCTCATTTTCCGCACTCATGTGTTGCTTTGTGTGTATAGCTTTGTATGTTAATGCGTGTGTATGTTGATGTAAATTTCAGTATGCGTATGTGAATTATGATGAATTATCGGAACAAGTAAAGATAACGGAAAGAAACGGACCAAGTAAAGTTAACGGACCAGAAATGAAGCTGATAAAGATAACGGACCAGAAAACTTTATTTTAGTTTTAAAAAATATTTGTTTAGTATTTTATAAAAATACAACCTTATGAATGATAATATTAATGATTATACACTAATTTTGCATATTTTATTAATTGAAAGAATTGTTAAAAAAATGTGATCCATTTTGAAGAATGGAAAAAACTTCTGCTTAAATCCTTTAAGGTGGTATCTATGATTCCAAAATTATGTTCTTATCCCAATTATTGGTCAAATATTAATAATTTAACCAAGTAAAGTAAACGGACCAGAATTTAACCTAGTAAAGTTAACGGTCCGTTAACTTTACTTGTTCCAAATTATCTTAATGCCAAATTAGCTATTATGTATATATTTTCTTTTTATATAGTTCTTATTAGTTACCAGTGGGTTTGGAATAGCAGTATAGATAAAAATCAATGCTTAATGTTTATTTAAATTGAGATTATATCTATATTCTTCGAATATTTTCAATAAACATTATTGTATATTTTTAAAACTCACTTAAAGTTTATTCAGGTTATAGTTCAAATTATATTTTAAATATTATTTAATGTACTTGAATTTTCAATTCATGATTTATTTATTCTATATATCACTCACCTAATGGGGGACAGTGTTGTTTGAAGCTAAAAAAGATTGGAGTTTGAATTTCATGATTCGGAAAAATAAGCACCTTCTACCAAGGAATGTTCCATTTACATGTAATAATTACATGCAGTGAATATCATCTTTATTTAAAAAAATGTCAATATTGTTATAGGTGTGTAATTGGATATAAACTTTGAATAAATTGATATTTGTAATAACGTCTGAAAAAGATATAAACAACGATTGCATTTTAGGTTTCATGGAAATTAACTACTAAAATACTATTCGATTGGAAATTTGGAATTTTAATTTCTGTCCCACATTACTGAGATCAGGAATCCTTTTAATGTTATTTGGCAATATATTGATATGATATTAATGCAATCATTTAATTAGAAAATTTCACTTTAAAATTATTGAGTTGGAAAATGTCCTTCATATAATTTACTCCCACATGTTGGACTCGTTTAAAAAATAAACCGATGACTGCTAAGTGTTTTTTATATTCTGAAAGTATTCGTTTGATAATATTAATTCTAACAATTATTCGAAGAAATAATCAAAGGAAATTCATAAATTGAATAATCACATTGCTCTCATTGAGAATTTATAGTTTTGATCATTTTATAAATGTTTGAATTTAATGTTCAAAATCACTGTTCATAACTTTATAAATCACAATCGAGCAGCTTACGTATATCAAAGCGACTAAGATTAAAATAGACCATGGTTGGCTAAAATATACATGCAATACCTGATGCTAATAATGCAAAGCTGAATGCAAAGCGATTGCCACAGATCATTTTTCAGGACATTGATAGTTCTATATTGGTACCATTGGAGGGATGAGACCCAGGTGACTAATGTTCGCGTCGGTTGAAGTAAGCCTTCAAATTGCATCGCAAGACAAAGTGCATAAGAGTTGCAAGCTGACGGCAATATGGCTGGGGAATAGGTGGATGCAACGTGCATATTTGTCATGACTTAATCTGCAACAAATGATGTTCATGAGAGGGCTGCCTTGCGTCATCTAACCTACAAAATGAACTTCGAACAAAAGTTCAAAAACCTCTTAGTCTGAATCTCGGATAACCTTTGATGTCATCTTGCTCTTTCTTCTCTTGATTGACATTGAAGAACATACCAATTACTTTTCATTTAAAGGGTGATTGCTTCTTGCATTATGTGATTTGTAATTACTTCAAATTAAATGAATTTCTGTATGATGCAATTAAAATATTTAAAAGATCTTCGACCGGTGAAATTCTGAGGAAATTGTCAAAGTCAATTCGAATTAATATATCGCGGAGGCGAAATGAAATAAATATCAATCTGCAGACAGATTCTCTTTTCGGTTAGTAATTGGATTGGGATTTGTTTTTGAAGTAGCTTACATTATTGAATGAATATTAACTGAAATAACTTAGAGAAGTTATTCAATCACTCATAATTGTTTCTAACGATTATATTATTTAACTAATGAGTTTTTATCTATTTGATATTAGAAGTACCTAAATATAGTGCAGTCTCTACCAATAGCACATACTATACAGTATATATCATTACTTTCCCCAATTGCGGAAGGCTATGTTTTGATCAGCGTTTTATTTATTTATTTGCAATCTTGTTACTCACATAACTCAAGAAGTATTCAACCAAATTGTCGGAAAATTGGTGGGGCAATTATTGGTCATTATCCAAGAACCATTCAATGTGGTTCAGGGAGCGATCAGATCAAAGGTCAAGTCCTTTATAACTCGAAAAAAATTAAACAAAATTGCCTGGAATTTGGTGATATCCATTGATTTGTCATTATCCAGGAACGAATTGATTAAATTTTGGGAGCGGTTGGGTCAAAAGTTATGGTCAAGTTCATTCATAACTCAAAGTATTCAACCAAATTACCTGACATTTGGTGGGACGATTGGTCATTATCCAGGAATCATTTGAGTAGATTTTAGGTGCGATCGAGTCTAAGTTCAAGGTCCTTTAAAACTCAAGATATTGGATAGTCAAGATCATTAATTAATAAGCGGTGGTGAAAGTATACTCTCTACGAGTGCCCGTTATAGTTAGAGCCTTTTTAATCAGGTCTTTCAGTTCAATTTTTTGTGAGAGGAACTTATCTCTGGTATTTTAAATGTTATCACAAAGTTCTCATGTATTATGCACTAAAATCACTTCTAACAATGAGATAAAAAGACACTGTATTTTTTGGTGCTCTCTCCTTTGTTCCTTTGTCAATAGTTTTTTATCAATAGTAAAGACAACTGACAAGATGATGTAGTATCATATAAGTATTTTTTATAAATATATGTATAATTAATTTTTTTAGGTAATTATTCCAAGCGAGTAAGTAATTATTATTATTTATGATTATTGAAGTGAATGATCACTGCAGCCACACTTTAAATAATATTCACAAAACTGATAAAAACCGAAAAATCGGAAATTACAGAAAAAACAAGAATCTCGAAAAATCGGAAGAGAAAATGGGAATAGCCAAACAAAGGAAAACCAAAAAATATGAAAATCCGTAAAAAGTGAAAATCTGGGAAAACCGAAATTCAGAAAAGGTGAGAGTCCACAAAAAGTGAGGATCCCGAAAATTCCGGAAAACAGAAAATCAGTAGCTAAGTAGATTTAGAAAAATCTTAAAAACAAAAAATCAGATAACAGAAAAAAATGCACACTAGACGAAAAATCGGAGAAACTGGAAAGATCCGGAAACAGAAATCTGGAAAATAGAAAAATCCAGAATCAAAAGAAAAAATGGGAAAAACGAAAAGGAAAATTTGGAAAACCTTAAAATCCGAATTTCAGAAATACCGAATATTTGATAAAATAAAAATCTGGGAAACGATAAATCGGGAAGACTGAAAAAGCGTATAACAGAAAAATATAAATCGGGAAACCAAAATTCATGAAAACTAAAAGTCAGGGCCACCGAAAATCCGGAATCAGAACACTCGTAAAATGTGGAAATGTAGAAAAAATGGTAAACAGAAAAATAGAATATATGAAAATCAAAAACAATCAGATAACAGAAAAAAATATAGTTCCGCCATTTTTGACAGGTATATATACACGTACTAGTATTATTATTTTACTGCAGAATCTGTTTTAAATGTAATCAATATAAATATAATATTTACCACATTAAGTCAAAGTAATTATATTTTATATACGATATAATCAATGTAATAATTATATTAGATTCATTAGATTTTTACTAATTAAATTCACCTCATAGGTAATGTAATTCTTCTTATTTTGCAATAATCCACAGCTTAGTCACATGAATAATAAATCAATAGCGACAAAACTATGGTATGGTTTTTGAAACCGGACAGCCCCTGTCTGGAGGCTATGAACGAATCATTGATAAATGGCAGCAGTGGCCTGTAACTCAGGCAAAATGCATGCAGAGGGAAGGGTCTGAAAAGTAGGGATATTATTCATCTATTGCATAACTCTCCTAACACTGGGTATTACTAACCTTAAATATATACTTCTATTCTATTTCCTCATATTTTTTCATATTAATATATTCTATGTTTTATCACAAGCATGGACAACATTGACTAAATAACATATAGGTACAATAATAAGTTATATTTTATTTTTCAACTTGTATAATTTGTGTACATCATATATTTTAAAATATCAAAAGATTTATGACAAATAGGATGACTCAAAATGATTTACCAATGAATTTTTTTTAATTTAAATGAAACTAGAAAGATTATAAAAATATTGTTTAACAGGATCCTTGAAATGAGTGATAATTAAAAAGTATATTCAGAATCATAGCGACATACCAAATTTCGAAATGACCTTCCTTTGCTTTGATCATATTCTCAACACAAGTACAGACTTCATCGTCCAACTCGAATGGCTTCCTTCAGAGACTCCATATTGGGGTAGGAACGAGATGAACCTTCGTTTCCCAAGATGAACCAGATTGAAGAGTCCATATGATTAATATAAGGACTTGAGGGTGGCCACATTGTTTTGTAAGCTCTGGAAATTGTCTTTGCATCACCTTTGAGTACCATTAATGAAGATGAAATGCTTTAAAATTGTACGCTTAAATGGTGACAGCTTCCATGTTGAACATGTTCTCGTCTTACCAACTAAAAACTTTCCCGGTAGATTGCTTTCACTCTTGCAACTTTCACTCTCCAACCGTTTCTTCATGGAATCTTCTGAAATAGGTTGTCTTGGATTTTTTTAAATAGTGTTAACTCTTTTCATCTTTTTTATTACATGGTCTTTTTTGGGTCACATAACTTGTATATTATTTGTACAGTTTCAAAGATTTACGGTAAATGAAGTTAAAAATTCTATTATTTGATTCTTATAGGTGATGTGAATATTCAATAAAAAGCACTAATAATTGCTCAAATTCAATATGCCTTAGTTATTTTGATTGCAAAAGGTTTTATTTTAATAATGAAATAAGATAATCACATTTTAAAATTATTTTGAAAGTTCCAGGAAGAAAACTGTTCAAGTTCTAATGATATTTTAACTGTCTTCAAATAGTATATAATTATTATAGCTTTCATTTGAAGACACCATACTGTTCCAGAGATAATTATGATTATCCACAAAAAATCTAATGAGGCATCACTTGTCCGGTTTGTTTGCTCTATTTAATTATTTTTCGTTCGAGATATACCATTAATACGTCTCTTCTATAATATAAGACTCCCTAATAAATATATGTGGAAATTTCCCTTTTATATTTTGCATAGCATTTAAAGATGTTTAAATCAACGTCTATTCCGTATTATTAAACTCTATTTTGGAAGAAAATTAATTATCAATTGAATTAGAGTGGTTACTTATTTTCATTGTAACCATAAACTTTATTCCTAATTTCTTGTATTACTCAAATTTATGCTTAAATTCTTTCCCCAAATCAAGAATAAATAAATAATTCTCCAACAAAATACAGTAACTTGCAGTGCCATCTGTTATTAATGACACGGAATGTTCTCTTCAGTGGTTTCAATTAAAATTACTACTTAAAATGTTACATAACGTGAATAAATATGGTTATTTTGCCTGAACCGTTTGACTCGAAATAATAATTAAATTAAACGGTTTGAATTCATTTGTCTACACCTTGGATTTCATTAATTCTTTAACAGGAAGACTTTTTAATTAGGCTTATTAAGTTATATGTCTTTGAAACATTTTTTTAATTAATATTTTAGTGCTTCCTCACAATAAAATGAAATTAGGGTAATTAATTAATTAGAAAGTTCATATTCATTAAATGTTCGAATAGATAAAGAATTAAGAGAGAGGCTATTCACCCCTGCTATAGATTCAGATGCTAATCGTGAACATCAGTGTTAACGAACTCGGATTAGTATTCATCTTGACTTCATAGACTGTTAAAATATGTTCATGAACATGGTGAAATTGACATGTTTATTGATATGATGTCTGACCGATTAATTTATCATTCAGCTATTTCTCATCATGAATAAGGGTGATGAACTTGCAGCTACAGAATTTAATCTTTAGTGCCGTTACTCAGTTCACCAGCATTAACTTTGTATTGTACTCTTTATTGATTCGAAGTAAATATAACTTCATACCAAATATCGTCCAATGATTTCTCTCTGCCATAAAAAAGAAACAAGTTAAAGAAAGGAAAAAACGAAAATAAGAAAGAAATAATAAAGAGAAACATTTATAAAGGACATTCATGCACAGTAATTGACTTATATAATAGGTGTAGGATCTTTATTCTCCTCTAAGCCATCATTATATTTATGCCCACACTTTATGTAATCTTTAGGGAATGTTCAGTGTTGTGATTTGAAATTCAATAGTTAGAATGACAGAATACCTGAAATGTTTTACAAGAGATTTTAGGCTTCGAGAATCTTCTTTAGTATGGCAATCGAGGTAGGTAATTTCCACCCAATTTTCTCAATTTGCTGAAAAAATAAACACATATTTCAAATTGAAAAAATGTATTACTGCTGTTTAAAAAGCGGAATAAGTCTTTTAAAAAATTTATCATGCAAATTCCAGAATGACAATGCAGGATTTTACACTTCCAACGAACTACAAAATGTCAAGAAGATCACTTTCCGATCGTTTAGTGAAGTAAAACAGAGTCTGCTTCATCACCTCGACCTATTTGAATATTGCGTAAATATGTGTGACACTGGAGACTGAGGCTTGTACTTCCTCATACACTTTAGATTGGAGTTCCGAAAATCTTTCTGAAAAGAGTATGAGAGAAAATCCTTCAGTTTGTGAAGGGATTGTGAAGTAAAAAGTTCTAAAGGCAGATACCATCGTGTCATTCGAGAAGCAGGTTAGGGCTATAGAAAAAATAGCTCAAACTGTGTACAATTATATTAATTAGATATTTCATTCAATACTTTGTATTTTGAGTTTTTACAACTTCCAAGTGTTTGCATTCTTCAAGCTGTACGGTGGAACTCCTGTAATGTGTACCAAATTAGTTTCCACGTATTGTGTGAGTATACTTTTCCCATTACATCAATATTCCTATCCTATTAACAATTTTCTGTCTAACACTTCAGAAAAAGAATTTTTGTAACACTAAGATGTAGATATTTGGTATCACATTCGAAGTAGGGGAGGTGAACGAAACACTCACCTGTTGAAAGGTGAATAGCGTATTAATTGTACCATTTATGACTAGTCGTATTATGAAGTAAAACTGTCAGTCTTGGAACAAACTGATGCATCACAAGTGGCAAGTGTAGGTACTTGTGGAATTATTATGAGGTTATTTAAAGTTAACGTTGAAGGTTTTAAATAATCTCAACCTTCAACGTTGAGTTTAAATAACCTCATAATAATATGGATTTCCCGTTGAGTTTGAATCTTTTCCATCAAACTTGTGGAATTGCTTCCCATTCCACTTGCAATTCTGCTTCAAAAGATTCGAGAGATGTGTAAGGAGTATATGAGACACTTGTCTACAAAATTGACCAAATTGAAAAGTCTAACGAATTAAGGACAGGACAATGAAGGATGAAATGTTCCTTTAAATCCAGATTAGGGCCAATTTGGAGCTTTGAGATGATTCTGAGTCCTGTTGGAGAACCATGCAAATTCTCTTTAACCCGCAAAGCATAAATAGGAGGAGAGTTCTTCTACTGGCAGTCACAGAGGCTCAAATAATCACAAACTGTGAATTTGGATGTTTCATCACAATCATACCCTCAGATAAATTGAAATAACTTCAAACTGGATTCCTGAATGTCAAACACCAAGCAAGGAAGAGTGTTTTCAAATGCCTCATTCACGATAATATTATGTTGTCTGTTTTCAGATCTCATAACCTCATGATGGTCAGTATCATGACGGTTATGAGAACATATGTTTAGGTATGAGAACAACGTCATAAACACTAAAAAGTGTATTTTAGAGTGATCCACATAGACATATAAATCTTAAAATACTGATTTACTCATCATCATTATTGTAGCTCAAAAATGAACGCTAGAGTGGCTAAATGTACAAAAGATATGCCATTAAATTTACGTACATTACAAGTACAATAATACCTCTCCCAAAATTAGCTATTTTAGAATTATGACAGTGTTCTGGCAAATGAGTTCATTGTTCATTCACCGCTCGATACATTAAAGTTTCACTAACATCGTCTTTTTTGTTAGTATTATACGGAGATCAACGTGGGTTCCCACGCAATTTCTCCTGTGTGTTTTAATCAGTATTTTTTGGTCCTCAATCTTCGTTTATGGCCTCATTCTGGTTGAACCATACTGTATCCTTGAACATTTTACCTATTTTCAAACAGTTGAAAGAGGTGTTATCAACTTCTTGGCAATTAACAAATTTCTTTCACCTTCTTTATGGAGTATCTAAGTGTCACCAAGAGCGGAGTATTTCTGACGTTTTTCTTTCATACTTCCCGGTTTTGTCCGGAGGGGAAAAAACTGACAGGATATTTGCCGGTAATGCCTCCTTTCTCGCACAACGATTTTTACCGTCCGGTAGAGCGACGAGTCTAATAATATAAAACAAAAGTAATTCTGTTATATAATAAATGATTTTAGCTCATTAAAATATTTAATGTTTTGTAAACTTTTAAAAATAAATTTTAGTTCGTGTTGAAAAATGAAAGAAATTGTTTAAAAAAAGAGGTATTTATCATTTTTCTCATAACAAATAATATTGAATAAGTTGAGTATCATTATATTGTGACAATATAATGAAATAAACTCTCAATTATAAAATAGTGATATCATCATTAGATATGTTGGACTTCATCGTTAAGAATGGAAACGCAGGGCGGTCTAAATCAATTTATTAGTTCATTTGTGCAACACGTCATTGTGCTTCTTGGCTGAACAGATGATTAAAATCGGGAAATGTGAAATAACTCATGTAATATGTGATCACTTGCGCCACCGTGTGACTGAAACCGGTTAGCAACCGGCTGGCAACAGTCTGTTGTAGTCAGCAAATTTGCCTGCAACTCGGCGCCTGGTCCGAAACCGGCTAGTGCGAAAGATACCCTTGATTGCACGCTCCATTAGTAAAAATCAACCGGTCAGTTTGTTTTTCTAGCCGGTAAGTGTTAAAGAGGTATTATTTCTGCAGCCCCGGGTGCTGATTCGGACTCAACTGCAGATTCATTGAGGTTTGTCTCAGCAAATTTGGAAACACATGTGCAGTCCCAAGCCAGACTTTCCCATTCCTGTAAGGAAACGTACGGTAATACCATCTGGACACTTACCATCACGTTTGTGAAGTCCATGAGGCTCAAGCACTAAAAGAAGTTTGAATATTTTTTTTTCAAATTTATCAATATTAATCATATACATATTAATATATATTAGATTATTTAAATTCTTTAGTTTTTGAGAAAGAAAGTAATAGATAGATAACACTTTAATATTCTTATTTAGTTTTTATTCAATATGTTAACTATTTCTCCGAATTCTTAATTCTATTAATCTGATTAATTTGACTATCTCTGATTTTATATTCATGAACAAAAAATTGACCTTTCCTTTCCCCATTTAATCTGAGTGTTAATCGTTCCATCAGAGGATGATATCATTTTAACGTTATCATCTGACATGAAATGAATCAAGCGATGAATGAATAAAATGGCCACAATATATGATGTTGCTTTACAAAAAGGATCCACAAACATTCTAAATCTTTTGTCGGAAGCGTGTAACAAATGCAACTATTGTTTCGCCGGGAGATTCTCCATGCTCAAAAACCGTTTGAAAAGGTGTAATAAAAACATGCAATGGCAAGGGATGCATTTTTACTGAAGGATTTATTATTCCTCGAGTTTTAAAGGACGTCTCTCAACACTCCCTTCTGGTATATAAGCTTTGTTTTTATTGGATAAAAGTTGAGGAATGTGGCGACTGTGGATATTAAATTGAGACTTCAGATGCATTGGGATATAAAACCGTGTGTAATTTTATGAATACTAATTGAAGTTAGAGTTTGAAGAGAAATGATTTTATAAAATCAACATTCTAATTTGAAGCTGAAATGTTTCAGATAATGATGAAATAATAGTCATATTTTAACAGTTGATCCGATTGTTTTTAAATTATCAATATTATTTCACCTTTTTCAATCAGATCTTAGCAATGGATTCATAAAATAAAGAATATTATTTAACGTACATGACTAGTGTCTTTCTTTTCCCACTCTGCTGAAATTTCAGAAGTTTACGCCTCTTTTATTAATATCGTAATGAACGAAATTGAATAATGACATTTTAATCACATATAAAATTAAATTAATGTCGTAAAAATGTTATTTTCACTTACACAAAAACATATGAATTAGTTTTAGGTACAGATATTATAAATATAAGCGTTGGAGGCACCGTGGAGTTAGTTTATCACAGCCTCTATTATTGGCCGAAATTGCATTGGCTTTTTCTTTGCACTAATAACATTGTTGACCTCGATCGTGTTTACAATTTTATATGAGAAAATGATTCGGATAAGAGATTGCATGACAGAATTAAATGAGACGATGAACGAATTGTCAGTCGATTTGCAGGAGCCATTATCTAGTCAAGGTTTCATGCAATCTAGTCAATTTTTTATTGCGGCTGAAACATCATGTTACCTATTTCAATGATGAATTAAGTAGAGATGTATAATAATTGGGTTAAATATTTATAGAATAGCTTATTTAATAGCCTGCTTCACATTCTCATTTTCATCTTAATAGTAATCTGCCTTCTACTAGAAATATATCTTACCGCTTGGAACTTTATTTATTATATCTTTAGTAATTGCTCACATATGGAGAGTATAGATAAGATAATTTAATAATTGTTAAAGATAAATCGTTATTAAATATAATCCATCGAATTAAAATTGGCTTAATGGAGAGAGATATATTTACGCAATTGCTAGTGGCTACAAATGCATGGCTATTGATAATTTGCGACTATTGCAGTCTTTATCTATGAAGGTATTCATCGCACCACTTTGGTGATTGTTTTGCCTTTCTTTGAAGAATGGAATGAATGAAGCTGAAGACAATGAAATTAGTTACAACCTAATTAGTTAATGAAGCTGTTGATTGTGCAGTCCTGTATAATTTGCATTCTGAATACAAACTACACAAGATTGCTGTAGTGAATCAATGTGAAGTTAAAGCTCTGTATTTTCAGTAAACTTTATCTAATAAATAAGTAATATTATTAGACAATCATGTTGATCTTTGGTAGTATTATCATTACATTCAAACATCATATAATGATTATTAATATATATGAGTATTCTTAAGTTTTAAATTTTAATTTACGTTTATTCTTTTAAAATATATATGAAAATCTATTTTTTTTATATATTTCGTCATTGAGATTTGTATAGAACGTCATAAGTGCTACACACAGGCGCTGTGTAAGTGCTACACACAGGCGCTGTGTAAGTGCTACACACAGGCGCTGTGTAAGTGCTACACACAGGCGCTGTGTAAGTGCTACACACAGGCGCTGTGTAAGTGCTACACACAGGCGCTGTGTAAGTGCTACACACAGGCACTGTGTACGTGTGTATATAACAACTGTGTCACTTCCAGCGCCAGACCTTGCAATGACAGAAGCGGAAGCTGTTGAATTATTCAAATACGGTTCGGCGTGATTGTCCCTACAAAATCGACTCTTAGATAGAGCAAATGCCAGGACTCTATAAGAATGTCTTTAAAAAGACATTCGAGACTTACATGCCTCGTATGTTCTGTACAATTTAGAAAAGAAAAGCACATTGAAATATCTTTGCATTTGTCTTGCTACATCAATCACCTCCAATGAAGCGTCAGGGAATGTGTCATGTTTTCATGTGTCATATTTTCGAGTGTCATATTTTCATGCGTCATATTTTCGAGTGTCATATTTTCATGTGTCATATTTTCATGTGTCATATTTTCGAGTGTCATGTTTTCATGTGTTATATTTTCATGTGTCATATTTTCGAGTGTCATGTTTTCGAGTGTCATGTTTTCATGTGTCATATTTTCGAGTGTCATGTTTTCGTGTGTCATATTTTCGAGTGTCATGTTTTCATGTGTCATGTTTTCGAGTGTCATGTTTTCGAGTGTCATATTTTCATGTGTCATATTTTTGTGTGTCATATTTTCTGTTAATGGTGAGAATTTTATAAACTCTTAATTTTGTTGTAGATATTTAATGGTAAAACGTGGTGAGAAGTCAAATATTATATATAATGGAAATACTGTTTTCATTTTCACAATGGTTGCATTTAAAATATTAACTGTATCCTTCTTAGTTTTAATTTATATATCGATTATAGATTATCGAATACAAGTTATAATGAACGTTTCATTCATATATAACTATCACAATTGTTTTTTGTCAAATCGTGTGCTTTTTTGTTTTTTTCAAATCGTATGTCTCATTGTGTAAAGTTAGTCATTGGAAGTCGTAAAACTTGTTTGAAAAAACTCCTGAACAGAAGATAATATCATGGGAACAGTATGATAAATATTATTAAACCATTGTTACATGAAATGATGTTATTCACTTACCTAAGCCATACAGAATATATAATTAACGATGTGATAACACACCGTTCTTTATAAATAGAGCCAACAATAATTTAGTTAAATATCTCGTATTGCATCAACGCTATTTTTAATATAAAATCTATTTTTACTGGAAATGAAGAGATAAAACCAGTAATTATGGTATAGGCATTGACTAGAAAAACTATAATAAATCATCCTTTACACGTGAAATTCATCTGTAACAGAATATTATATTATTGATATAATTAAACATGCATGAGACATTAAAATTAGTATGCCATATAATTCACAATTTTATAGTATATATTCCACTGAAACCGTACTAACATAATTATTGGTAATTTAATCTGAATTGAAACATTAAAATTATAATTAAACTGAAAGAAGCTTCTTAAAGATAAAAATAATATGAAGCGAAAAAAAGCCAAACATGACAACAGAAAACATTAATAAAATGTTAGTTATTTTTTGTAATAATGCGTCATTGTTTAACTTTAAAGTAACATTTTTATTACATTAATAATTATTGATAATGTTTTTGTTTCTGGTTTTTCCTATTCTGCTCGGGTTTAATAGTTAAATTTTTTTATTTGTTTGTGACTTGGTCATTGATCTTGTTTTTTTATTTTTGTTTTATGTTGTTAGTATATTATAAAATAAAATGAATTAACATCTGTTGATGAGATGCTCTGTGATTTTGAACTTATTTCTATGTTTTTTTTTAAATAATTTATTTATTAGAAGGATTAAAGTTAAAAGAATAGTTAGTTTGCACCAATACCATCGTATCTCTTAAGATAAAATCACTTGAATATCAAGTCAGAAACTACACACCGTAATATGTTGGTCTATCTGTTGTGGTTAGATGATATCAAGAGTCAACAGTCAGACATAAAGTGTCACAAACTTTTGATGTTGATAGATGAGACATGCATGGTTGGACACCAAGCTGCTATAGAAGAAATGACTATAAACAACAATTTAATCAAATCTTGTAGAAACAGTCAGAATATAAGATTAGTAATTACTCAATAAGGGCTATTATTCCATCTTCATTTACAAGATTTAATTACAATTTAAATCATTTACTCTTGGAGAATATAATCATAAATTTATACAGTGACATTTTATCGAATTTCCTATTGTGATGAAGAACAGAAAATATGCCAATTTTGTTGCAAAGTTGATTATTGAATCATATACTCAGTATCCGTGCTCTAAATACTGAATAGGTATTTTATTTAATTTAGTAATTATTCTTATTGAACATCATTCTGTAATTACGATATATACATACATACACTTTAAAAAATATAATCAAACCATATCTTAAATTGAATAAAATATGTTTATCACGCAATGGCAACGTGATTGAAGCATATTAATTATAAAACAAATACTTTTTCAAGATGGTAAATTAATTTCTTTCCTTACCTATACCATGTTCAAGAAAAAAAAAATAGGATTACTAAATAGAACAGACTAGCTAAAATAGCCACACTCTTAGAAAACCCTAATCCATATACCCGAAAATCTGGCAGTAAATCTTCATTTGGAAGCTCCCAGCCCAAAGTTTCTACTCGAAACTGAAGATGAGCAGATGGATGAACTGCAAATAATGTACTGAAACAACAGAGTAGTTGGCAGGGACCTTAGTGGTTGGGAAAAGAAACAATTGGGGAGTAATTGAAACAACTTTTCTTATTCGATAATTTTCATAATTGTTACATATGTCGATTTCCTGCAATTCCCTATAAAATTGTTTTCAACTTTTGATGATTTACTATTTGACATTATTGAGGAGAAAATTATTGCTTGAACATATGAGGTGTTCTGCATTCCACAATTCAGTGTCAGTTGCATGATTTGACTGTTGAAGTTCATTGATTCCAAACTGTCTAATATCTGAGCGAATTCTTAGCTTCGCTCTCCATTTTACATGTCTCTTCAACTGTATTGCAGGATAATTAACATTAATGCAAATACCACATAATGATTCCAATATTAAATGTTAGTTGTAATCAAAGCTGCAACATTGTGCGATAATTTCCCGTAAATAATTCTAATATATGAACAGATATGCGTGATATATAATATTAATAACTTTATCAAGCCAAAGCTCTGGTTTTTGGTAGCAATCTCGCAATAGAGACTGGACAGATGTCAGAGATAATTTTGATATTATTAGGTAAGTAGGAAAGGTCTCAAGGATATATCCCTAGCCATTCAGAAATTTATTAGCATATATTGGCTGCTCTTGCTATATAGGAGAGGAACGAATTTTCAAATAATATAATAATTCATAACCACAATTAAAATATAATATTTTGAATTTTCGATATGAAATAATTAATACATTTTTTTAAATTATTCTTCACACCTTTAAATAGAATGATCCCAAAATAATTACTTATAGACAAAATTAAATTTGAATAAACATAGAGGGTTAATGAGAAAATTCTCCGACGGAATTATTTATGAATATATTTAGAACCATAATTTCGAAATGGTCACATTTTCCTATTCTCATTAGCCGCTCTACTTCTTAGTTCAACTTGGCCCAAATAGAACGAATGATTATTGCTTCAAAGAGTTCAGATTGAGGTATAGGAATAGAATTGAAAGATAGACCGATGTTTAGTTCCCAAAACCCAATTTTGCTTATGCACAATCACTGTTGAGTAACTTTCGTCTTGTGGGTTAGCGCTGAAGATTGAATGAAGGTTAAATTGGATTCAATTTATTATGAGAGCCCAGGGATGACTTTTTCCTGCGATTTAATATTCAAATAAAAATAACTGCTTACTTTGACTTCCTTCATCGGGAAAATCAGTGGAGATTTTGACCGATCCAATGTGGTCCATAACATGATGTAGGCTCTCAAATAACTCTTAACATTTGTAGACAAGTCTGAACCGTTACGTGCAATAACACTATTTCACTTTCCAGTGAATCGCTTGAAATGTTGCAAAATTAACTCGCCTCTATCCAGCCGTTGTTTTCACTGATTAGTCTCTGCATTGACGATTTGGAGATAGATACCTATTAGCTTCACAATTTTTTTGGTACTTCTCTCCGGTTAACACTTTTGGTGTGAATTGACTTCTTTCTCACTGGAATTAGTTCACTGGAGGTTGTGCCTGACTGTTAATGGTCTTTACAGGCGTTGTGAACAATTTTGCATCACATATACTAAGTTGTTTGACGATATCCTTATTGTTAACCACAGCGATCTTGAGCAAACAACAATCTATAGTTACGTTTAGTGTCTAGATTAAAAAAAATAATGAACATTGACAGGTATATAGCAGCCAAAAACTGAAACTATTGAAGGTTCACTGTATAAAATTAGGTCAATAAAAATTTCTAGACCACGGGTAGATCTTATTTGGTCACCCAGGTGATGATGTATGTGTGTCGTTTTTTATCTTTATTTATAGTATGATGCAATATTTATTTGAGTGATAAAAGCACATATATATTGTTATCATTTATATCAAACCTTTAATAGGATAATAATTCTATAATAGATTTACTGAAATTATAATATAAAAACATCGTACACAATTCAATTTTACATAGTTTTCATTGTAGACCAAGTCCTTTCATAGATCTAAATAAATAATTTTGGGTACTCTGATGTCATAATAATTTTCTGCCTATTCATATATCTTAATTATGTTACACAATATAATGTTGCAAATAACCTCATTTTGAATATAAAGTGTAACTAGATAAATCAGTCAGCATCAAAGTTACAGCATATTTATAGCTGTCGCATTTTTCAAAGTCTAAAAGCCATCTAAGTTTGAAATTCTCCTTTGGCTATTCTAGGCAGCGGTCTTCAATTATATAACTTAGAGTAAAATATTCCTTGAATAAATATCATTGAAACTATTGTGTTCTTTTTCACTTCGAATCCTAATCTTAGATTGTTTTTGCATGACTTATGAAATGTCTGTGAAAAAAGTGATGTAATATGCAATATCAGTCTCTATTTATTGCAGTTTCTAGGCCACTTTAAGAGCTTCAATTTATGAAATTTTTCCTTCGCTATTTTATTCAGTCTGAATTCTAATGTCTAAATTCCATTATAAAATTAATTAAAGGTTCATGGAGTTTACAATAATTTAAATAAGTTGCCAGCTGGAGTTTTATGACTCATATATTAAAATATTATATTGTTTGAAACCTCTCTAGTTTCTAACTTTGTTTGCTTGATAAATGCTTACTGTAGGATTTAATATTCAAAATAAATATTCACGAATAAATTAGAGCAGTTGACTTTAACTTTGTTATAAATGAAGAGTAATTATTAAGGAATCAATAAAATTTCTTAGTTTTTTTAGTCTCAATGATTTCTTTACCAATTAACTAAGAAATTTTAATATCTGATTGTAAATGAAATTCTCTAAAATGGTCAGAGGCAGCTCTAATCGGACATCAATAACTCACTTTTCACATTAGAAACAATAATATTATTATAATCAGCAGATCGAATCGAATTCTCGTAAAATATATTAATTTCCAATATTATCATCGAGACTTTTTTTTGAATGTTTTGACAAAAGATGGTATATTGCAGTGGAGTAATTGTTTTGAATTATGATGAATTACACTGGACGTCGATTTGTTAATCGTGGATTGTAGGCAGAGCATTAATATTTAGCTAACATATATATTGTTACTTCAAACGAAAATAAGAATTATTTCTCCGGTCATATAATTGGCTCTTAAATTTTCTGCTGAATAATAATCAGAGATTGAAAAGATTATTCATCCTACTCATCCACAGTATCACATTCTGATACGATAAGTGGTGAGCACTGCTATTATTATGATATTAAACACGATGTATATAAGTATATATGTCGAGCAATCATTTAAATTGTGCTTAGTCCGACCCATGGCCAAGGCTTCAATTATGAACTTATAGCGGCACGATTCCGATTATCGAACACGAAAGCTATGTAAATACAGTGCGATCAATTACACCTAGAGCAAGAATGCGTCATACCTATATAAATTGCATTATTTAATATAATCTATCAATAGATTAGTTTTGGAAGTTGGCAAAAATGTAAATAAATTAAATGAGATTCGTTTGTTTTCACAAGGCTTTCGATCGTTTGTTCGGATGGAAGTGATCCGGTTACCAGGAAGTCCGAGCAATTTCTTCACTCGGTATCCAATGTTACGGCAATGGAGACTAATGTTATGCCATTTGGGGCCAACCGTTTTAGCCCAATTTGGACCATCGAACAACCAATGAGGAAGAGAATATTAGCCATTTAGGTGGTTTGAGAAAAAATAGATTTTGACTTTTACGTTTTATGATGAACGAGGTACAAATATTATATATAGATGTAATAATTAATGTGTTAAACTTACATTTCATCGAGTACATGCTTGTTGTAACATAATTTATAATTTAGTGCAAGATATTAAACATAAGATAGTTGAGTTTGTCCGACTAAAGTTTGACAGACACAAATAATTCCTATACCATCACAAAGGCTACTTACCTGGTAAAATTAACGAGTTGTAAATTGTGATTTGACAAAAAATCCTCATCAGTTGACAGTGATGATATAAATTGGAGTCTTTACTTCTAAAGTAATTAATCTATATCAACATATATCTATCTTATACCAACCGGTACTATAAGAGATAGACCTAATGATCATTTTCTCCAATTTGTGCAAAAAATGTGAATATTTTGATTGGCTTAATTTTATTTTCAGTGAAACTATCCATGCACTTTCTACCAATACGTATATTAAACTCAAACTAAATTGATTATAAAATAGGAATTTAACTATTAAATTCGTGTCCAAACAAGTTTGATAATATCAGAACTGCTGACACTCTTTATTGATACCTCCACACAAACAGTTTAGTATACTTATGTTGGAAATATCCTCTTATATATATTTTTTCGAATATATGATAAAATATTTTAAGTGCTTTGAAACAAATGAAAAACTGCATGGAATTAAACAATTTTCCTGCAAAATATTGAAGTGAAATTCTTGGTTGTTGCTATAGAGTCATGTGAGTATAATATGTTATATAGAAGATATCTGAACTATAGGAATTTTTATAAACTGTCATATTTTTTTACTATATTATATGTTATTACGTAACATAAACAATTAATATATCCTTACATAACATATTTCAATTTAGTGTGTGGAGGTTAGGCCCCTGTCCATTTTAATAAACTATTGTTACTTCTGAAGAAAGTTGTGCACTTTGTTACGAATAGCTGATTTATTAAAAACAGAAGCCCTTTATTTTCCTTAAGAAAAATGTTAAAAGTTGTAGACATTTACAAGTATTCGTGTTGTTTTTATTCGTTTAAGAAACCGAATAAATGTACCACAGTTACCCATAACACTAGAAATAGATCTCAATATTCAGTTCCTCAAATCAGACCTAAAACAATCGAATAAGTGTGAGATATGTCTCGCTTTTATTTATCTTAGCTGGTATAGGAGTAACTTTGGTAATTTGGATTGGTCGTTTTCAGTGAAGCTGCTGGTGGTATAGATTAAAATGAATTGTATGTTAAATAAAGAATAGAATTTACCATATAATTTCATTCAATGTATCTCAATTGAATAAATTACGTCAAAAATAACTTAAGTGAAAACAACAAACCAAAATACCAAAGTTACTCCTAAAACATATTCTGTACAAGGAGAAATAAAACGAGACGGTATTTGTCTGCAAGATTTAATGTGGCCTAATATTGGACTCATTCCTTCATGTACAAGTGTCAGTTTTGTAGAATTTTTGTGTCAATGTATTTTCCTGTGCGTGTTTTATAGATTTCAATGAAGTTAGTATTATTGTTTATTATTATAAATAAAAATGAATTCAAGTGAATTAATGTGAATTAGTTAATGTTCATTTCAGTTAGTTGAATGAATAAACAATAAACAGTGAAAACTTGTCACCCTGTTAAAGGTGACTATTTTTATACAGGTAATACTATAGTAATTTGTCCTTAGTTATTAGTTTAATTATATGTATACTTTTATATTTTCAGTCAATATCGGAAGATCTTAAAGTGATCATTGAAATTCTGAAAATAAAGTAAATACTCTATGAATTGTATAGTGATGGACAGTAAATTCGCTTATCTCCATTCTATTTCATGTTATATAATTTACAATATACATCTTTTCTGCGATTAGTTCAAAATGACGGAAGAAATCAGTAAGGAAAATAGGTATGAATTTACAGACAATATATGCAGACAAATGATGGAAGCAAAGAATATCTCTCGGAATAAATTATGAATAATAACATGAAGAAATGTCTTTAGTAGAATATAAAAATGGTCCTTTAATGAATCCTCTACTAATGCACCGACCATAAAACACAATTCTGTGAATCCCACCCCAGGGAGATCTTTATTACACCAGAAGATGTAGAGTCTCCATCTGATGTACAGTCTCCATCTGAAGTACAGTCTCCATCTGATGTACAGTCTCCATCTGATGTACAGTCTCCATCTGATGTACAGTCTCCATCTGAGGTACAGTCTCCATCTGATGTACAGTCTCCATCTGATGTACAGTCTCCATCTGTGATGAAGAGACAGCACCGCGGTCTCGTGGTTGAGTTTTCTACTATACAGTATGGGCCATAAAAATGTTTCCGCTTTTTCAAATACTTGTAAATCGTAAGCCAATGAATGAAAAAACTGTACCTTGGTCTCTTTTTCTCTGCCTTTTATTGTACTATAAACAGGTGAAAACATATTTGAACTGATGGACATAATTTAAGAACAGATAAGCAAAGAGTGAGGGTGATTATTTTTGTCATTGCGCGAAGGTTATTCTTAGAGCTAACTCTGTGATTTTACTTAATAAAAGGCAGTGAGTAATATGAAAGAATAACAATGGTAGACATTTTAATACATGTTGCTTACACTTCTTCCTTGGAAACTATTTGGAAATAGAACAACTTCAGTAATATTTTGATCTCGTTGAAGTTTTCACTATGAATATTCGTTTTTCGCTTTTTCATTGCACATGGTTTAGGCCCGTTTTACACTTGCATTTTTAACAAAGCGGAAAAAAAGCTATGGTGTTTACACTTGCGCTTTTTTTATTGCTGATGGAAAAATCACATTAAATTTTTACTCCAGCGATGAAATTACGCAAGTGTGAACACATTTTAAGAAAAGCAAAAATAATCACCCTTACTCTTTGCTTACCTGTTCTTGAACTATGTTCATCAGTTAAAAATTGTTTTCACTTGTTAATAGTACAAGAGAAGGCGGAGTAAATGACACCAAGATACAGTATTTTCGTCCATTGGCTTACGATTTACAAGTATTTGAAAAAACGGAAACATTTTTGTGGCCCACACTATAGTGCATGTGCATAAAAATTCGAGACTAAAATAATTATTGTTAAATTCTTTTTGCACCACGTCATCTCATAGTAAAGATGAATTTCTGATTGGTAAAATAACCTTTTCTCTTAATTTTAATACTGTTAAAAGAGTATGAATGCCTACAATTTTTTCTGATCGTAATTAGTATACAAAGATAATATGCAGACTAAGGTATTTGTTAATAAAAGCTGCTTAATTCTTCTCTATTTAATATTATTAAAGATATGAAGTGTGATGAATAGAAACTTCACACGAAAATTAAAAGATTTTACTTTTATTTTAGGGGTTTAATGCAAATATTACAATGCATATGGAACATACAAACATATCTCTGTGACAAACCTTCTGATAAAATTATGAACATAGTAAATTCCATTGCTCGATTCAAAAGAGGACAGCTTCAGTATTGGAAAAGGGAAAAGTGGACAGAGATCAATATCTCCGTATGGGATTAAGTCTCCTCATTGGCAATATTTCATGGAATATTCCACAGGAATCACCTAATAGTGTCGGGGCTTATGACTGGCTTATTGTCACCGAGGAACTCTCTTTCTCCCCAATATGTTTGGCTTTATTTTCAACTTCGGACTTTAGAAAGGAATCGGAAAGTGTAGAAATAGAGAAAAATTACAGGGAGAATATTAAATAATCCATACAATAAGAATATACTTATTTCATGTGAACTAATTCTTCCTTTAGGAATCCTATACATATTTCATATCTAGTATTTTTGTACAATAGAAAACACTGGAGAACAATGAATTCTCCTCTGCTGTTGAATATTAAGACATCAAACACTTGAATTTATCTTCATTAGTAGAGGCAAAAAGTAGCCTCATTAGGGCAAAGAGAAGTTATATTAGGTTTCTATAGCGCCGCACGTATACTTCTTTTCACCTTTGTAGCTCGTATCTAAGAAGCCAAGCCTTGAATCTACCAAGGAGAGATAAAGTAAACAAATTCAGCCGACAAATTTAGAGCTCATTCCTACTGGAACAAAAATACGGGCTAGTTATGAGATGAAGAACGCACTGGAAATGTGAATAACATTCGCGAAAATAGAATTTCAGCACTAAATGACGATTAAATAAACTTTTATACTTCATAATAATTGCACTACTACTGGAATATATCAGCATTTCAGTAGTTTACTTTTGATTTGCCACTGTAATACATCACAGAATTTTTAATATAAATCAATATAAATCAAATAGAAAAATATCAAATACAAAAATTCACTTAATATTTGTTTTCATATATGCAAATAACATTCAATATTTGCAATAATATACAGCGCCCTAAGCATTATTTTCTTTTCTATCTCATAATTAAAAAAATTCATATCCATTTAAAATCGATAGTATTTTTGACTAAACAATAATTTTATTGACTATTCAATAAAATTTAATAAATCGTTGAAATATAATTTAAAACAACCTCAAGAATAATTCTTTTCTTCATTTGAGAGGAATGAGTGTTGCTCCATTTTATGGTTCATAGTCTTCAGCACACACATAATTATAGGGTTTCATTATAGAGTCTAGACGGTAGAGATGCTATAACGGGGTCACAGATTAGATCAGGATATAAGAAGTGACCAGCAAGATGGGTCAAACCCATCTTGCTGGTTATTTACTTAATTAAGGCTCTGACTGATACGGACTGTCTCTAACTACTAACTGAACACTATGTATTTGATCTCCAGTGTAGACAATCTTAAAAACATCTCAAAGTCCTACCGGTGTGCTCTAAAAGGCTATGTTTTTGCCATCTAAAATTTAAAAAATAGTACTCTCTCTACCGCATAAGTTTCTATCGATACAGTACTGAAGAAATATTTTTTACGGACAATGTTTTTAACAATAACTCTTCTCTGATTGGTCGGCTATGTCAGCCTAGGAGAAGAACTATTCCGATATAAATGCTCCACCCCCGTTGGCTCTTACTCCTTGCATATAGTGATGAGTTGAATTATATTATATTTCAAATAGAAAGAATTTTTAATTTTCAACATATATGGCTGTAATATAGTTTGTTGTATCCGCTAGCTTGTTGTATCAGCTAGTTTTTTGTAATGCACAGTTCATGATTTTTCAATAACCTGGCAGGAGGTTTGGGGGATACGCTAGTTGGTCAATATACACAACCAATCGATGAGCTAATGACCCGAAAAACAGTATCCTGAAAACCCTAGAGGTGCCACCCAGTCCTAGACTTATCTTACTAGGTAGGTAGTTTAGGTTGGAATGCAAAGTCCTCTTTTCTCATGAAAATATACTACGAATACCTGCCTCAGTTTATAAGAGCAATTAACAAGTGTATTTGGTTAAAAACAATTTTTTAAATGCACTATTTTCATTTCGGAATAAAAAATTGTTTGCTATGAAAATACGTAAAATGAAATCCATTCATATTTTATACTCTATTTTTTGAAATAGGTAACTTTAATTATTAATCTATCTTTCTTGTGATAGCTAAATAATTCTCTTCCTCTGAAGAATGAACTAATTTTTCTCTTGAGTTAATTGTGCGGATGGATATTCATAAGAAATGATAAAATCTTTTAATCTTGCGGGCATATACACCGTGTTAGTTCAGGTTATAGCAGCTTTAATTATGAATGGTGTTGCGCTGAAGCTCCTTTAAGATTGACTGAATCATTTATGAAGTATTTTCATGGATGAAATATAATACAATATAATTCTACACTGTAAGCCTTGAAACGAAATCTGCTCTTTAATTAATAACAAGTGTAGTTCATTCTCTATAATTGAGGAAGTGTTCGTTTTCAATCCACTTTATAACCATGGTTTCATTTGATTATATTCTAAACTAAAACTATATGCATATATAAACTATAAACAGAATATTATAATATTCATTAATATTTAGATAATAGTTTCTATTGAATGAATAAGATTATTTATTTCCAATTAATTTGTATTAGTAAATGTATGTATATGAATACTTTTTTATATTAATGTCTACACATTGACTATCTCATAAAAATTCAACTTAAATTTGCTGTTTTTTTAACCGTAATGTTTTTGTTAAATTTTCTTCGGTTTAGGTAATTAATTATTATTTACGCTTCATATAAACATTTCTAATTTCTCTTGGCATAAAGAATGACTTTTATTTATAAATAACCTGGTTACTTTTCTGTTTGTTTTCAGAGGAAGAAGTTGGCTGGAGTGAGAGTATTGACGGTGGAAGGGAAATTAGGGCCACGGAATCGCAGGACAAGAGATTCAGGAGTATGAACAACACGGTGGTGACTGCGCAAGTGGCTTCCACGGCTGTCTTGCACTGTCAAACAACCAGTACAACAGGGGGTCTTGTGAGTAACTAGTCTGATGAAACTATTGAAAATATTATTTAAGAAAATGTATTTATTAACAATTATCCGCACAATCTATAATGGAATATTTTCCGTGGACAGGTTTCATGGATTCGAAAGAGAGATTATCAATTGCTAACAGTTGGGCTGAAGACACACAGTAGAGATGACCGATTTTCCATCAACTACGTTCACTGGGTAAGCTTAAAAATATCGTATTATATAAATAAATTGTGGTCTAGAAGTGACGTAAATTTCATTAAAAAACTTTTCAAATATGCAGGATTGGCAACTTCATGTCCGCTATGTCCAGCCACGAGACGCTGGAATCTACGAATGTCAGGTTTCTTCTCACCCGCCAACATCAATCTTCCTTCATCTTGACGTTGTCGGTGAGTGTCAGGAATGAAGAATTGCTGATTTCTAATTTGATACGCTGGAGAATGAGCAGTGAATTCGAATTTGAATGAGAAAAAGGGACTGAAGAACTACTCTCATTGAGATTGATACAGAAGAAAATTGAACTAGATAAATTAGAATATCTCATAAGGATGAAGTTTGTCATTCTTTGTGATATTTTTGATATTTGATTGATTAATTAGATCTAAATATATATTCGCTTTCCTGACTGCTTCAAAGCAATTCGAACAAGATTACTCAATTGAATCAAGTGGTATAAATTCAAACATTCACGAATTTATGCCAATTTCCATCATTTATTGAATTGCGTAAATAATATAAATTCAACATGCACGCACCTTGAGAAGACACATGGTTAAAAATGAAGACTAGCTTCTCTGCTTCCTTTATTCATATGATTATGATATTAGTAAATTCTTCCTAATGAGTATATCTCTTAAACTTCATAAGGCGGTCAAAATATGCTAATTTATCTCAAAATTATACAGACTCCCTTTCATTGGAGCGAAAACAGATTCATAATCTGGCATAGAAGTTGCTTTATTATGAGGATTAATGAACTTACATGCGCTGCTTCCTTTTGATCAGTTCCTAACTCACTTGATAATATTTAACACAATTTGTAACATTTTGGACAGGAGAATTCGATCAAATTATTTACCGAGAAGTAAAATACATTCTATTGTCAAACGGTGAAATAACTTGTAATTTTTTTCTTCAAATTTAGGTTCTATAATGATAGATGTTAACTTTCAGTGCACAAGATAATGAATTATTTAATCCGATTGACGAGTGCTTTGCCAAAAAATGCGATTGTAACACAACAAGAAAATATTGATTTACAAAAGAATTGTTTTTTCATTACAAATAGTTATTACAACGTTGTACAATTCCCCATGTTTTTGTGGAGCTGAAAATCAACATTAAAGGTTAAATTAGAATATATTTAGCTATAATTTCTATTGAGTGAAATGAAATGAATGAAAATTGTTTTGATAATTAATATTCTAAAGTTTGGTAATTATTAAGTTATTTCCTTATGAACTTTAATATCTTCATATTGCTATCAATTTATAGGCACTTCACTCAATATGCGAGATAATTTCCCGTACGCACGCGGATGGCGCGATAACTCAGAAACTTATTGACGCATTTCGATCGCACTTCGAGAAATTCAATTAAAACTCAATGGCTGATGGATGGATTTTGAAGAGTGGTCAGAAATGGACTAACTTATAAGTGATTGATTGCAAATTGAAGATATTTATTTAAAAGATAAATTACTCAACCAATAATAAACAGGACAGAAAATATTAACATGCCCTCTCTGGTTGGAGAAGGAAACTATAGTTAATAGTCATCGTACTTTAAGGGAACCTTATTGTTAGGTACTCGTATTTCAAAAGCGTATTTTTTAAAGACAGATAAATAACTTCATTTAACAATAATGAATCACGAAGTGATTTTCCTCGTTATCCAATCCCATTCCTCCCTCCACATCATTTCATTAGTCTGCCAATATGTTACAAAGCTGATGCTGACTATACAATCCTTGAAATCTTCATAATATCAAGATTATATATTTGATTCATATGAACATATTCGGTAACTTACATCCTTTTCAATGTTCTATACTTTGCAAACAATATGACCCCGGAATAAACTCTTTTATTCATCAATATATCTATGATAATCGAAATAAATTTTATCTAACCATCGATGGTGGAATGGATCACAAAATGAGTGTGAGGAATATATGTATATTATGGTTAAGATATAAATAAATGTAGATTAGTTCGAGTAACTTGACAGCGTGCATATATATTATTGCTATTAATGGGGGTAGCCCTTCTCGCCATTGTGAGAACTGAGCACTTAGGCCAGGAGTTGGCCCATATGTACTGAATACCATTTGAACTGATCTAGAGGATACACGTTGAGATCCTCAAGTCTCCTGATTCTTTCAAGATATGTAGAGAGATATGAGAATCTGATTGCTTCTGTAACTCTGTGGAAGTTCATTAGATATCCATCCAGATTTGAGTCCCTATATATAGTCCTGTAATAAGATGGACATTCTTCAACAATGTGATTTCTTGTTTCTGGGCCAAGACCACATCGTCGGCAAGAGTCATGGTTAAACAGTTAAACTTTCCAATATTTCTGTTGTGAGATTGAACAGAATGTTACCGTGCCCTAGTAGAATTTGCAGGGTAAATTGACGTATTCATTTTTTCTTAATTCATAAAACAATGACATAGCTTTTTCCACCATCGAAGTGAACGCCTGCACCCGTTCTAGCCATCGTAAAACAGGTCACAGTTTTACATAATTGAATTGACAGGTTTACAAAATTAACAATTTCTTTTTCACTGGGGGAAGGTTAAAATTTGTAGGTCCCAAGAGTTGCTGTTAGACAGACCAGTTCACAGGGCTTTGATACGCCATATCTGATGTACTACCCCTACACCTACATAGACTCCTCTGTTTCAACATGTCCTGTAGCTTCTTATCCTTTGACAAAAGAGGTTAAAAGTGGCTGGCCAAGGAGAATTTCTAGTGGTGCTGTGGGCGTACATGGGAAAGCTGATGAAACGTCAATTTTTGTCTCTCGCCCCACCGCAATACTGTAACAGTGTACCTAGAGGATTTCACTTTGATTCCAATGCTAAAGTTTATATATTAAGTAAAGCCCAAGACATTTAGGCTCCGACAATTGGGCCAAAGACAATTGTGCCCCAAGACAATTGACCCTGAAAATGGGGCAGCATCACTGAGAAAAAATTGCTAGTAAATTACCTGACTCATAGCTTGAGTCAAGAATCGCAAAACTTCAATAAATTGAGTCTTTTTCCTGATTGACTCTACTTGAATCAATCAGACTATCAATTAGGAGTGAGTATGACTCTTTTCTATGAGTAAAATATTAGGATGAGTCAAATTGACTCACATTTTCGAGCCGGTTTTGGGACAAACTGAAAATTCAAATTTTGAGTCAATTTGACTCGTTTTTTTCTCAGTGCAGGCACAATGAAGAAGTGTTGTTTTTAAATTACTAAGGTTGTAACAATATTGTCTTTGAAATATTCATCATATTCTCTTGAAATATATTCTCTATATTCTCTAAACTCTTTCCTTTATGCTCTGAATTATGCTTTATATTCTCTAAAAATATTCTTCATAATCTTAATTCATAAAATTGCTGTAATTCGATTGAAACCCTGATAATTAATATATTAGCAAGCCCATTAAATTACATTTGGATGCTGATCTTATGTTTTGGTGCAATGGAAATCTTTGAAGAGTTTAAATAAGTCGCATTAACTTGAATCATGTCATATGGTATGGAACCAATGTGTACATCGTCTAAAAAAGTTCAGTCACAGTAATATTGGATTAATGTTTATTCGTTACTACATTGAACTAAGAAAAATTGAACTGTTGTTGGGATAAAATGAGATTATGAGAATACATTTTGTATTATTAATTTATAAAACTTTTCAATATTGAACACTGTTTCGATAAATTCACATTAACCTAAATTCGGCTTTTGAGTTTCAATAATTTCGGCATGTAATGCTGAGCGATGGTCTACTAAAATACCTACATTCTTATTTTCTATTGTTTCGTCTTCTAAAATACCTATACTCTTATTTTCTATTGGCTACATCCTAACTCATTCACTACACAGGATTTCACTATAGAGTATTTGTACTGAGCTTTTTGTTCTTAAATGGCCTACCTCTGAGCAGAAAAATGTAATAGTTTCATAAAAATAGTATATATTTATGAAAAGATTATTTCCTAAATAAATTTTTTTAATTTCCATAACGAGAATAAATTTTCCATAACAAGAATATATTTTCTAAAACGAAAATATTTTTTTCATATTATGAATATACTTTATTTTAATATGCACAATATTAAATTTTTATGCAAAAAGAATATTTTCACAACCCTATTTATTTATTACAGTGCCAATAGTATTGGGCCAAATTGTCGTGGGGTCCAATTGTTGGTGCACCATCCAAAATTAGTTGTATCGATATTACCACTCGTGGAAGAGAAGTCTTGGGATTATCTTTGAAATAATCGATGATTGGTTCTGAATTTGCAACAGTTGATTGATGCACTCTTTATTTTTCTACTGTTCCAGTTAACTGGAACTTCTTGTACCATTTCTTAATAGACTAATTAGAATTAGATTTCGGAGTTACTTTCTACCAAATCTTCTAAGAGTAGTCAAGATGCTTCCAGATTCTGTACATCTACCACACCATTCAAATTGTTTTTTTCTATGAATCTCCAAAAGATATCTCTAAAAGATATCCTTTCATTTTTGCATACCCTGTTCCATATATATTTGATTGTATAGAAACATAGAAATGTATTTAATAAATTAAATTCTAAATTTATGTGATTGTCTTTAAACAAACCGAATTCAAATCGAATCAATATTAAGCAATTTTTTAATATTTAGAATGGGTACTAACCCTGTATTATAGAAGTTCTTTCAAGAAAAAAATGGTGCCAGATATATCCTGGTGCTAAAGGGCTCAAGTTATTATGTTTTGTACAGTTACATTAATTATCTATTCTTAAATATTTTAATGTGCCAGTCTTACAGTTTCTAATTTCTGGTTGATTAAATCTTACTGAATATATATAAACAGCACATTAAATAATTCAATCCAAATAATATCCCAATACACTGCAATGTGCTTAATTATATTCGCATAATCATTATAATCTAATCCTAGTTTTAGATAAGCCAATTCTCCTCAGAGTTGCTTCTTTGGAATTTACAGCAAGCTATTACTTTATTCTGTCGGCACTCTACCGACCTAATGCCGTTATTGGATAATTTAATCTGAAATAATTTGAGCACAGTTCTCAAGTGAGAGGAAACTGAAAGGCGTATTTAACGACACGTTCTTTGATCCTTTGGGAATTCCTCACTCCATCGAATCATTATATTATTTCATCCCTTCATTATATATGAGTAGCCATCATGAACCAGTCAGAGTCTCTGAAATGGATCAAAGAAGTGAATTTTACATAAGAACCTTTTATATCCAATGCTCCAGATCATTTTCTTATTATTCCTGTTCATTTTCCTTGTTATTTTACCTCAGAGAGAATTGTGAAGATTTCTGCAAATAGGATATGTTGTCATAAGAAAGGCAGAAAAGGTTCCTGTTTTCGGGAACCCTTAGAAAAATAGGCAATTTTACAAGCTCAGAATAGAATATTATCATGAATCTAAATCGTTTCTGTATTGCACACTTCCTTAGTCAAATTAGGGTTTAGAAATAGTCATTTTATTACATAAGTGAGAATGGTTGAGGTGGGCACACGTAAAACTCTTCGATCTGGAAAATTTGAAATGATCTGATTTTCAGTTGGTACAATCTCAGAAATTCGGGAGCCCTCATTTCAACGATTTAAAGATGAAAAGCTGACTCAAGCGTTTCTTCGTATTCCAAACAAAGGTTTTTCTTCAGTTTCTTCGTACTGAAAATAACTATAATTCAGTCCCTTTGTGAGTTCAACTTATCTATATAATCTCCACAAAAGAGAAATAAATCACACAGAAACGAAAATTATCTGAATTCTGGACGAATGAAGCTGGGATGCCCATACAAATGTAGTAAGAGTACACTGAAAAGTCTATGTAGATGTTCAATATAATAACTTTATGCTTTTACATAGATTCATAATTGCTGTTATTTGAAAAAATAAAAATGTGTTCGTATACAAATTGTAGGAATAGATTTCAAATTTTAAAGACTAATTTGGAGCTTTATTTATATGAATAGCTGACTTTTCTTTGAAACAACTAATTGATACTTATTATGTTTTATATTGTTTGACAAATATAGGAATAATATATCTCAACTTATTAAATTAATATATAAATTATAAACTATTATAAATTGTTTAGTTTGATTAATTGTTTATAGATTTGATCTCAATCAGTCTCCCACTATACAAATTCAATTTATAATGCACTACGTACTTCATTTTCTTCTAATTTCAAAATATTTGAATTTTCAGTATTTATTAATTATAACTTCTGATGCCAGATATCTTACAGTACGTTATGTTATTGATCTATATTATATTAATGGATTACGCAATTTGAATGTAAATAGAAGGAAAAATTACCTGTAGTAATTTTAAAGTATTATTGAAATGTTAAAACAAAAGCATTTCGGATAAATTAGAATCTAAAACATATTAATGATGGAACACATTGATGGATTTAATATTTTTAAGCGTATTCAATAAATTCCTACCAAAATATCTTAAGATGAAGACTTCTAGGAACACTTAATCTCATTTATTTTGTCATTCAGTAAATAATATCTTCTTTCCGTTCATTGTATCACAATGACAGGATGTTTTGATGTGACGTCAAGGAAGGTAATGCGACAGCCAGTCATATATTAGCCATGTGAATGCGCTATCGGATGGTGTCATCTTCTATATTCCTTAAATTGTGTTCGGGAATAATAATAATTTACGCTTATTTAATTGATTTATTAATTCTCATCTTCAGGAAAGGTGAAGATGCTTCAAAGATCAACAGAAGTTTATTAATCATCAGTTATAGTTAATATTCTCTTAGCTAAATGATGTATATTATAAATTTATGATTCAAGGATAGAAAAATGAACATTTTTATACTAGGTTCTTTTATCAGAAACTTTAAAGGGCTTGTGAATAATTCTTGTTTACTTTATTTGAATAAACACAAAAGTTTGATGCTGCAATTTGAGAAGGTTAGAACTATTTCAGATTTGTTATATCATCCTATAACAACACTAATCCAATATTTCATTTCTATTGAAAATCTTAAGTGACTTTCAAAAGATGTCAAATGTGCTTACGGTAAAATGAATTGGTAGAAAGTTTCAGTGATTCAACTAATGCGTGTATCGCTTATAAAGAGTATATCAAATCATTTAAAATATAAAAAATCAGTAATAATAATAGATTTTAGACAAGTTATTACCAAGCGTATTGTATTACAATCACTAGGCAAGATATTATCTATTAACTGGAACTATTGAAATGTTAACTTATTTAAAGAGTTTACTCAAAATATGTGGTCAAAATTATTTTTCATGAAAAGTATAATTACTTTTTTATTACAAAAGTAAGAATATATTTAAAAAGAAATAATCTAAATTTAGGAGCAGCTTAAAAAAATTTCAACTGCTGAATAAAGACTCGAAGAATATTCTAGGTATCACTTCTTGAAGAAGTGCTAAATATGCAATGCAAAGTGAATAACATCACTGCTACAACTCTCAAAGCTTGCGTGTACATCAAGCATGTGGCAGCTAAGTAGTTAAGTGCACCTTTCGGGAAATCTTTTTCACGAGGGCAAGCTCAGACGTTTGGAAGTACACACGCAGGTCTTGGCACCAGACTTTAAACTAAGCTCCTCCTACTTTTTCCATCAGACTTTTGAATAAAAAAGAAAAAAAAAATCGATAGAATTATAATATATTTTTCTTATATGATTAAAAAGTTTCGTGAAAAAAGTAGGAGGAGCTTAGTAAAAAGTCTGGTGGAAAGACTTAATAAACTCTCCGTGTGTAAGACCTTTAGACGTTAGTACATACAAACGTTGATAAGATGTCAGTGTACATGCAATCCGTATAGGTACATCATGCCAGTCATGAATATATAGCGAGTATGTTGTAATCTCTAGTGTTTCAATATGCTAAACTCTTATTAAATATTCAAATATGGCTATTTTATCTGATTATTTAAAATACAGTGTGTCATTTTTGCTCATGAATATACCAAGATGCCAAAAAGTACAAGCTTGGTAAGCTTCCCATATAAAATAGGGCATGGGTTTATCTATCTTATCTATTATTTTTTGACAAGCTCTTAATATGTAGCAAATTATCTTGAAAATATTTTAATAAGATTAAATGAACTTTTTCTTCGGCTCCAATTGGAATTTATAATGTATCATATAATATTTTTTATATAATATCCGCTATCGTAATAATTGTTTAATTCAAATTGCATTTTGGTTTTCAAAAGATTTTTTATCAAATAAAATATGTGATCAGTTTGAGTAAATAATCAAGATTTGTATCAGCTCACAGGTACATTCAACTGAAGACTAGAAGCTGTATAAAGTTCTTCAAGAGTAATATATCACCATAACTCCCATGGCTAAGTTTTTTCTGCTCATTTGCATTCGTCAGCCAAACTAACTGTAACAATGTTTTCTCTTTTTCTGAACAGAAGCAGAGGCTGAGATTTTTGGAGCACCTGAGAAGCATGTGAAGGCTGGCAGTATTCTTCGGTTGGTTTGCATCCTCCACTACACAACAGAGAGTCCAGCTTATGTATTCTGGTACAGAGATCAGCAAATGATAAATTACAATGAAGAGCAGAGCGTTGTTGTGGAAAGTGATAAGCATACTAGCGTTCTGCTTGTGACTAAGGCAGAGAGACATCACTCTGGAAATTACACTTGCTCACCCTCTAATGCTAAGCCGGCATCCATCTTGGTACATATCCTAAATGGAGAATTGGGTGAGTAGCGATGAGAATTCTTATTTTGTATGACCATATTGCACCAACAAAATTGTAGGTTAAGCACATTCAATGATTTTAATAGTTATATATTTGTGATATATTGGTAATGAGGTAATAAACAAAGTAATTTACTCTCAATCGGCAGTGAAAATAGGTACACATTTGATTGAAATCTGGAAAAAGGTGAAGAATAATTACCAATTTTCCTCTAATAAATGATTTTATTAAAGAATCCATTGTTTCGTTTTCACAGGTGAACATCCAGCAGCGATGCAACACGGGGAGTCAACAGCCAGGAGCCGTCCTCCTCACGCACTTCTCCTGCCATCTTGTATTCTCCTGCTCTTCCTCTGGACTCTAGTCTCCACACACAACGAGGGATCGCATAGACCAATTCAATTAACTTTAAAATCCCCAAAGTATTCTTCAACTAACAATACTAACGGATTTAAGTCAGAGTTTGTCGCTCATGAAAAATTCTCAGAGGATATAATTAGCTTTAAAACAGTTTGTTCGAAAACTCTTCCAACAGCCCCAGTCTCCCTAAGCTCTTCCACAAATATGAATTCATTTGGGGGGAAGAACAAAGCACCATCGAGGAGCAATAATCATGGAAACTCCATTGGAAGTATCAAAACTTTTGGGAGATTAAATGATAAAGTGGTCGATTATTGCGGCAATTTTCAGGAATTATATAGCAGATGAGTATAAACAATTGTCGTAATTATTTTTAATGACTATTCCATTATCCGTATATTATGGATATGTACATAGATGGATGCTGTGGAGCACACTTTTAAATGTTAATTATGAAAATTGCGATCGTGTAAAATCAATATTTCAGGTTTAGAACAGTTAGAATTATAATATGTATTTAGCCCTCATAGCTTATATTAATATTGTATGATGTTTACATAGACCATGTAATGTTCTTTATGAATTTCTACTTCATTTAAGTGATATTCTTTATATCTTGCAGGTATTTCTTGGTACATTGTAGCTGTAAAATGTCTAAAACTTTTCTGAATTCACTTCTCACTTGTGATATTTTATCTGCTCTTGGTTAAAATTCAGTCAAAGACTTTGAAATAATTAATTTCGATAGCACGGAATAGCGCCATCTCAAACCTTTAACATTAGAAAAAATAAATGTCTGCTGAAACATTACCTTCCGCAATCTGCAAAGGTAACTATGCTACAAATTTTAAAATGTAACCTAGTGTGATTTTTTTAGCACACGGCAGGGCTTCACAACTTTAAGGAGAATATATTTATATGACCCGTTTTAAAATTTGTTCATAGATATCTTGCATTCAGCTTTTGAGGTTTTGAGAAAAAAGTTCACTGGGCGTATCGAGAGATTTTGACTTGGTAGGATTTAATTGTCAGGATTGTGATTATCTGCTGTCTATTGATATCTTGACTGTTCATACATTATTACATAGCTATGTGAATTGCGTAATAGAGGTTTCCATACGATGTACTGTACATATACTATGTATGTAGGAGTGTCCTATTAAATTAAGTTAATGTATCAATCATTTGTGAAATATTATTAATAAAAATAATTTATCTCTGATGAGCATAATTTTCCTTCTAATTTAATTTTATCCTATCTGAGAAAATAAAATTAATAATTATGATATATAAAAATATATGAAATCTGATATTTAAAATGCATTTTGTTTATAAATAAACTACAAAATTTGTGATATTATAGTTATAGATCTTTAATATATGAAAAAAGAAGAACATATTTTTGAATAGCAGTTATAATTATACTTCCAGGACTTGATTTTCCAACCATTTATTATATTCATAAGAAAATATGAGAAAATTATTGGCCATTAACTTCTTTTATATTAGTTTTACAACATTAAATAGCAATAATAATAGTTAAATTCTAAGAGGAAACATATACAGTATGGGCCACAAAAATGTTTCCTCTTTTTCAAATACTTATAAATCGTTAACCAATGGACGAAAAAACTGTATCTTGGTCTCTTTTTCACTGCCTCTTATTGTACTATTAACTGGTGAAATCTATTTTTAACTGATGGACATAGTTTAAGAACAGGTAAGCAAAGAGTGAGGGTGACTATTTTTGTCATTGTGCGAAAGTCATTCTTAGAGCTAATATGTGATTTTACTTACTAAAAGGCAGTGAATAAAAGGGATTTTTTATAATGGTTGATATTTTAATACAGGGTGCTTACACTTCTTCCTCGGAAATAGAACAACTTTAGTGACATTTTGATCTCATCGAAGTTTTCACTCTGAATATTCGTTCTTCGCTTGTTCATTGCATGGTTAAGGCTCGCTTCACACTTGCATTTTTAACAGCGCGGAAAAAAGCTCTTCTTAAAATGTGTTCACACATGCATTTTTTATCGTTGAAGGAAAAATTTAATGTGATTTTTTCCATCATCGATAAAAAAATGCAAGTGTGAACACATTTTAGGAAGAGCTTTTTTCCGCAGTGTTAAAAATGCAAGTGTGAAGCGGATCTTAACAATGCAATGAACAAATGAAGAACGAATATTCAGAGTGAAAACTTCGATGAGATCAAAATGTCACTAAAGTTGTTCTATTTCCAAATAGTTTCTAAGGAAGAAGTGTTAGCACCCTGCATTATAATGTCTATCATTATAATTTTTTCCCTTTTTTATTCACTGCCTTTTAGTAAGTAAAATCACAGAGTTAGCTCTAAGAATAACCTTCGCGCAATGACAAAAATAGTCACTCTCACTCTTTGCTTACCTGTTCTTAAACTATGTCCATCAGTTAAAAATAGATTTTACTGGTTAATAGCACAATAAGAGGCAGTGAAAAAGAGACCAAGATACAGTTTTTTCGTTTATTGGTTAACGATTTATAAGTATTTGAAAAAGCGGAAACATTTTTGTGGCCCATACTGTATAATCAATATTTTGTTTGAAAAATATCCCTAAACTAAATAAGAAATTATCAAATTTTGAATGTTAGAGAGACAATCTCTGCAAACAAATCCCTGTGTATACCATGTGGTACCTTCACCATGTGGTACCAAAAAGGTGTATACCATGAGTACACTTTTTGAAAATGAATATCATTTTTTTTACATGTGGTTTTACATGGAAATATAATTAATTAATTGTGGTTATCATATGTTTTAAATATGTAATAATTTACATATAGATATGATGTGGTCATTTAAGTATGTATACAATCTCAAATTACAAAGGTTTTTCATATATGGTTTAAAGTGGCACAACCACATGTTAATAATAATTTTCAAGATGGTTAATTTGATTCAATATGGGTAAATAAACACACATTTATACAATACTGACATCATTAAACCATATGGTAAAGCATGTGTATGCAATATGGAATTGTTTGTACAATGGTGGTATGATTAAGCATTAATTAATCTATAAAAATCCAAAGAGACTACATTAAAAAAAATAAAGTATGCCTATATTTGTCTCCCAAATGCGTGATATAGCCAATCTGAGACAATTGAAGAGTAACTTTGATTAGTGATCTACGCGAGAGTTGTATAGTGCTCTACGCGCGTAGATCCCTCAATAATTATGCAGAATAACACCAAATGTAAAGTGCTCTACGCGTGTAGATTAGTATAAAAACGGCAAATCGTGACACGTAAAGTGATCTACGCGCGTAGATCACAGGCGTTGCAAGTGAGTGAATGAAGAGTGATCTACGCGCGCCAGTGTTATGCGTAGATCATTATTCACTGTATGTGTTCCAGCGTGTGAAGAGTGCTCTACGCAAGTTATGTTACGCAGCCTCTGATTGGTTGAAATCCATTTTCTAAAATATTGCTCATTCATTGAAAACTATTTCAATGGTGGACTGTGATAGATGTAACTATAAAAAAATTAGCTTTTTTTTGAGATTATAAATGTAAATTATTGTCAAAAAAATATATAGTTTATAATGAAAAATTTATGTACGGAGAATTATCATTTTTCTTTCAATTATTATTATATTTTTTAAATATTTAGTGATAACATATTTCATAAATATTTATTATTTAAATTAATAACTGGACAGCTTGTCAGCTTCTCCAATATTAATCTCACAGGAGAATATTTGAACATTTTTTAAATTGTGGATATAAGTTTTAACAAATAGGAGTCAATTTATTTCAATTACTACTGGTTCAAGCCAAATTATTACAAGTTTTGACGCAAAATGTTATGTTTAAAAAGAATATATCTCATTATTAACCTTAAATATGAACTCTTACTAGTTTTTTATATTTAACTTTTACTAAAATTTATATTAGAGATAATTTACTACTAAATATACTAAATATGTTAATATATATAATTATTACTAAATATACTGAGAATAAAAATGAATGCAACTCAACACTCACCGTACAACTCACCACTCACCATACAACTCACTACTCATCATTCACCATACAACTCACTACTCATCATACAACTCACTACTCATCATTCACCATACAACTCACTACTCATCATTCACCATACAACTCACTACTCATCATACAACTCACTACTCACCATGCAACCCACCACTCACTACTCACCATACAACTCATTACTCACCATACAACTCACCACTCCCCATGCAACTCACTACTCACCATACAACTCGCTACTCATCATTCACCATACAACTCGCTACTCATCATTCACCATACAACTCACTACTCATCATACAACTCACTACTCATAACACAACTCACCACTCACTATACAACTCGCTACTCACCATACAACTCACCACTCCCCATGCAACTCACTACTAACCCTACAACTCGCTACTCACCATATAACTCACTACTCACCATGCAACTCACTACTCACCCTACAACTCGCTACTTACCACACAACTCAGCATACAACTCACTATTCACTATACAACTCACTACTCCCCATACAACTAATTACTCACCACTCACCCTACCACTCGCTACTCACCATACAACTCACTACTCACCATTCACTATACAACTTATTACTCACCATACAACTCACCACTCCCCATGCAACTCACTACTCACCATTCAACTCACCACTATCCATGCATTCCATCATGCAACTCACTACTCACCATACAACTCACTACTCACCATACAACTCACCATACAAATCACTACTCACCATACAACTCACTACTCACCATACAACTCACTACTCACCATACAACTCACTACTCACCATACAAATCACTACTCACCGTACAACTCACTACTCACCATGCAACTCACTACTCACCATACAACTCACTACTCACCATGCAACTCACTATTCACCATACAACTCACTACTCACCATCCAACTCACTACTCACCATGCAACTCACTATTCACCATGCAACTCACTACTCACCATGCAACTCACTATTCACCATGCAACTCACCACTCACTATACAACTCACCACTCACCATGCAACTCACTATTCACCATGCAACTCACCACTCACTATACAACTCACTACTCACCATACAACTCACTACTCAGTTCTCACCCTACAATTCACTACTCACCAAACAACTCACTACCATAATCTTCCATTCATTGCCCATCCTGAAATGTTTCATGGCCAACCAAAATAATCTATCATCGCCCACCATAATAATATATCATTGTCTACCATAATAATCTCCAAAATCCACCATTTTAATTGGCCTTTCAATATATTTCATGGCCCACATTTTACATAAAGTTTATTTACATAAATATCATTTACATGAATACATCTAAATATCCCTCTTTCTTGGTTCACGTCCCTAAATGTTATAGGGACGTGCACTAGGAAGGGGGTATTTTTAAATTAATTTATCTCAAATTTCATTTGAATAATATTAATTAACAGAAAAATTAGTATCTTAACTACAAATACAAATAATACCAAAAAGGAAATTTGAATTTGAAATTCAGCAAATTAAAGAATATAGATTCGGATCCACAACGTGCAAAAAGTCTATGGGAAAATGTAACCACATTTTAAAAAATGTTTTTTTTTTCAAATTTCAATATCATCATTTTTGAGAATTAGAATTTGATGAAATGGCCTGAACAATAGTAGAGTGAAAAATTCTAAGCAAAATGAAACGAATCCTATATCTCTAAGTAGAATAATTAGGGGATTTTAATACAGTTTATATTTTAAAGCCCCGTTTACATTGACACTCACATTGGAAGCTCACATCCACGGGCAACGGGCAAGTGCACACTCAAAAAGAGTCTTGACTGTTCACATTTGAAAAGCGTTTGGCGGGCAGATTGAGACGGTGAAAGAGTTCTTAGTTGGTATTCAGTTTCGATGGCGAGAAATGTTGTTACACTGGGCAGAGCGGCAGGGCCCCTAGTGTAACAACATGAAATAATTTATAGCACCAAAGCTATGGTGCATAAATTTCATCTGTTTCATAAACTTTATCAGATTTTTTCGATTCGTTGACTTTATTACGGTGTTAGTTCCGTATAGTTTGAATTTCAGTTTTTACATCTTCTCCATCTCTACCTAATATTAATAACTAGTGTAGTATCCCGTTAAAAATAACTGTTTTTTAATGGAAATTGAATTTTAATTCTATGAATTTTCAGTTTTCGGAAAATCTTCAGTACCTACCTATTCGGAAAATTTTGAGTTTTTTGGAAAATTTTGTGTTATGGGAAAATTTTGTGATATGGGAAAATTTTGTGATATGGGAAAATTTTGTGTTGTGGGATAATTTTGTTTTGGGAATTTTTTTATTTTTGGGAAAATATTGAGTTTTCCGAAAATTTTGAATTTTATAAAATAAATTTTTTGAGTGTGATGGATTTAAACATATATAAAAACACAATGCTCTTTGTTATAGGTTGGGATAATAATAAATTTTGTTTAATGTCATTATTGCTCTCTATCTTAAATTTCTATTTTTATATGCTTTACTTTATGATTTCCTAAGGCATTCGTGAGTCCTATATAGATTAATTAGCTAATTACAGCAGCTCTACTCGTTGCCATCCATTTCGCAGGAGCTTCGATGTTAACAACCTCCCCCTGGTGCATCAATAGACTGACTGAGCCACAGTGAATGTCACTCAGAGTGTCGAAAAGAATGGCCAAGGTGAATGTTGAAGTGAGCCTCAAGTTGCCCGCTGGTTTGCCCCTCCACTGCGCGTTTGCCCGTTGTTACAACACTCAGAGTGTGCAAAAGAGCCTCAATGTAAACGGGGCTTTAGAGTCTTTTTCTTGGGGGGTGAAAGTTAAAATAGTGACCCTAGTTAGTTGGGTATGTAAGAAATTGTATTTTTTTAAATTTTGCGTGTATAATATAATTATTGAGGTTAGTATTAGTATTACCTAGGTAACAGTTTGTCAAATGGCATTCAATTTTTGCAAGAAAAACTAACATTTTCTTGACAATGCAATAATAATTATTAATCTTTAAACATAGATCACACTAAGCTTTACACTGAAAAATTAAATTATAATTCTTCAGTAATACTTGTATCCTCATTATTACATGTATTACGTACCTTAATATATTCATCATTCTATTACTCCTCTATTCTCATTTTAACGATATATTTAACTTGTATGTATGTTAGTTAGTGCCACTTTTTCACGTCAATTTCATAAGCTTCAAAATACATTCAAATTTCAATAGGTACTACCTACATGAATGAATCTTTCATAAAAAAATACTTAAAATATGAAGTTTATAAAACTTATTCAGATAAATGTATTTTACCATACGTCATTATCAACTATGTGTACCAATGCATGTTTATCTGGGGTAAGTTATGAATTATTGGACAATTCCACATTTTCGGTCAGAGGAGAAAAAATAAACATTACCATAAAATATATTATATACTCTTTATTTTAATAGGTAATAGTGATAATTATACGAATACCAATTAAAAATATTAAATGAATTTTCTCTTATATGACCGAAAATGTGAAACTGCCCGATGATTCGTAGCTTAACCCACTACCTATATCAATTTATTTAAAAATTTAAGGCTGGGCACTGATAGCTTTATTTATTTTAGAAATTAAGGAATTTAATAGCATTATCTACCTATATAGTTTTAAATCAACAAACCAATAATAGGATGGTACTTTATCAATAGTATCATTAGAGTCAGACTCACATCACAAAATACGTCCGATAATTCGTAAATTAGTCAACTCAATAGAAAATATTTATTTCAGTTAGCTGTCTACCAATGTTTGAATATTATAATTATTTAGTTATTTTTTAATTATTAGTTAGTTATTTAGTTATTTTTTAATAACTAATAGACGAAAAATACCTTCCTATTGGTTTAAATGTTTGAATTGAAGATTTTTTGTACTGATAGGAATTATTTATATTATAGTATAGATTGACTTAGGAACCAATAGATTAAAGAATATTTGCAATTAATATTTACGAAGTAATACGGTCAGGAAATTGGAAGTTGATAATATAAGTACTAGTCGAGTTTAGGTTACTATTCATTGGCCCGACGCATCATTTTTTCGACGCTTCATTAGTCCGACTCCTACTTAGTCCAACGCCACATTAGTCCGACATTTTTGCATGTTATATCTGATTTAAAAACAAATATATGTACATAAGGTATATATGTAACAAACTAGCGGATACAACGTACTACATTTAAATGATGAAATAGAGTCAACTAAGAAAGGAATATAAAATTTAAAAAAACGAAAGAAAAAGTATTATTTTATTATTTGGATTATTTTTTAATTGAGTATATCTATTTAATAATCATTTTTATTTTAATTAAAAAATAAAAAGAGAAATAACACAGAAAGTTGTAACTGTTACAACTTCTTAGTGCACTAACTTTTACCTACTTAACTAGTGTATCTTGTACCTAACTCATGATTAACCAACTAGTGTATCTAATTATCTAATTTGATTTGTGTTAACTCAACAAGTGTATCTCGATACCTAACGTAAAGGGTGTAGGTCTCCCACCCCCTGTTTTTTAATTCTTATTTACCTATATTATTTAATCCTTATTGACACTTTTGTAGTTCATTACTGATTAAACATGAAATATATGAATATCGGGGGGCGTGCCGCCCAACCCCCTGCCAGGTCATTAAACAGTCATGAAGTGTGCAGTACAACAAACTACATTAGCAACTCTCAGTTATCTCTATCTAAGTAGTTCTTCATTTGTTCAACTAGGTAAATAAGGATTTACCAAAAAGGGAGGGGGGCTCGTGACCAGGGCTCATGACCGGGGGGGGGGGAAGGGGGCTCTTTGCCGTTTGACCGTACCCCAACCTTTAGTAGGTACTCAGTTCATAACTGTCAAACTGTAGTATCTAGGTACCTAACTAGTAATTAACCAACTGATGTTTCTAGGTACCTAATAATATCCCAATTATTAGCAAAGACAATATAAGATAGACGCTCAACTTGATAGGGCACATGCAAAAATAATAACAACCAATCAGAAGCGATCAGTAGCATACGTCACACCAAACAATAATTAACGTACGACCCCCCCCCCCCTTGATATTCACAGAAGGATAATCTTTAGTCTTAACGTGTGAAGTCATTAGAAATATAAATATTCTCTACTAATTAGGAATCAGAAAAATAATTACTTTATTATTAATTAAGTTTACAAGATCGCATATGTGGTTCAATTTACTATTTTGAATATAATCTACCATCTATTCGGAGAATATTCATAACTAGGTATACCAAACGAGTATAAACAAATAGGTAGCATATTGTCTTAGACCACACTAAGTTGTAGGCATACCTTAACGATGATTGGCTAGAAGTTGGGTCACAGTGTGCTGACGTCAGTGCAAACATACTCTGTATTTTATAAGATGTAGTTGAGCGTCTATCTTATATTGTCTTTGCTATTAGTGTATGTAGGTCCCTAACTTATTTATACCTGATTATAGTAGCTATGTACATATTTAGTAATTAACGAACCAATTTTGGAAGGTAATTTCTACTATACAAAATAGTGACTCTATGTACTTACCTAACGAGTAACTAACTACTCAACTACATTTGTATCTTTTAATAAATTAAACTTCTATGCCCAAAAATAATTTGAACTTCAATGTATTTACACTGTTTATACCGCTGTCGGTATAATATAATATTTAAAGAAATATTTATCCCTTATAATCACGAACTATTATAATAAGTCTTCAAGTCAACATTTTCTTTGACAGCGAATACGATAAACAGTGTTTGAGAAATCAACATGTTAGTCCACTACTGTAAGCGATTTTCTGGGAACAAACATACGTACACACATTCACGGTTATGAAGAATGACCAGTGACTAATACGCTGAAACTTAACTATATGTTAACACAAAAGTATTGTATTTAGTTTTAAATAAATATAAATTGATAAAGAAATAGAAGTTCACGGTCAAATAGGTTATTTGTTCACTCTGTAATCATTTACCGCCAAAATATTTTTCCCCAAACTGTATATCAGTATTTAAGTACAGATCCCCCACCCTCATTCATCTCACACCTCCCCCCCCCTCCCTCTGTATCAGTAGCTACTAACCGTAATGTGTAACAAATTATTTATGAGCCTTGAACTGCAGAAAACTTAGCATTGTCAAATGATAGGAATGTATATTATTATACTTATATTTTATTATAATATTGAACTGACATATAAAATTATAATAGGATATGAATTTTGATTATCAATAATAATCATACAGTTTGACCACTTTTTGTGTTTCTAAAAGAAACATTAATAAAATATTAAAATCCAATTAGGTAGGCTTATCACATAGTGTGGATAATAAGATGTGTTATTTTGACCGTTATTTGAATGAAGATTTGTGATATATTGAGTGATAATGATAGCATTTTTAGGTATGATTGATTGAATTCATTGTTTATTATAGTTCAGTTATTTAATTGAGATTTAAATAAATAATTAGATTTAAGAATATTGATTAGTTATTTACACTTTAGGTACCTGACTAATTAGGATAAGTTCCGATTATCGAACGGTTCCATATTTTTGAGCAAGTAAGCAAATATATTATAACTATTTATTTAACTCTCATTTTAACTTTTTTTACTTATTCGTAAATTTGTAACCGTCCGATAACTCAGAACTTACCCTATAGATAGGTATAATTATTTGATTCTTTTCCCTGAATAAACTCGGTACCTAGCAACATACCGTGATTTTAAAACTTAGCACCCAAGAGCTCTATCCGTTAGCTGTCTTTTGTGAATGGGAGAGAAGGGG
>CANNZV010000759.1:23-16969 GCA_947561585.1 Caprella mutica
TGAGCCACTCGGTGCAATGAGGTTGTGTGCCCCTCCTCCAATAATCAGTGCTAATCGAATAAAAGTAGAGAGAAGTTATGTTGTTCAGTTCCGTTTATAGCTATCACAATTTTTGATAACATATTAATTACCAATTGTGGCAATTGTTTTCTGAAAACATATTGTTTTCTAATTATCGCAATTGGTGAGATATTTATCTTATGAAAACATTGTTTTTTGCAGTTGGCTTCTCTTTCAATATTATATTTATATCAAAAAGCAAATTAATAAGGTTAAACTATCATAATTGTTTTAATCACAATTAATTTTAATCACTAATTTCAGTTTCAGAGGATAATGCTAAGGTAGGCTAGCATGCTTTATTTACTATCTCTTCTCATTTTCTTCTTAGAGTTTTTTGTTATGTAGGCATTTAGGCCCCATTTACTTAACATCACCTCTTCATTTTCCTCTTCCATTGTCAATTCAGCCACCGGTGCTGTCTTTCCCAGAACATTCTTTTAATTAAGTAACTGCTGTTCTGCATACCTGAGTTTAACCAACGAATCGTGGTAGGTGAATTTGTTCACGGAGCCACTTTCCTTTCTGACTGCCTCTTTGGGTCCCTAGTATTTAATTTCCATTTGATGCTGGCTATATAGTTTTTGGTTCCGAAACAGACTCCAATTGTTTGAGTCATAAGATTTGAGAATAAAAAATACCAAGTTGCTCAGGTATTTTTTATTATTATAATTTTATTTGAAATAATAAAAAAAATTATATATAATAAATTAATAACTATTAACTCAATAGTACTGAATGAAAATGAAAATAATATGCTTCATTATTAGGTAGGATTTATTTAATCCCATCATTCAACTTGTGTTCATGAGTGATATTTGCATGGTGGGTTACAAATTATCCCACTATGCAACAAATGTGATTGCGTTTGTACAAAAATAACTTTTATTTCTATTTACTTCAGTTGTAAGGCAATTAATACATATATTTTCTCGGCTCTAGGACAACTGCCATGCGGATAACTGCCATGCGGACAACTGCCATGCGGATAACTGCCATGGTGGACAACTGCCATGCGACAAACTGCCATGCGGACAACTGCCATGCAATATATTATAATTTTATTTTGGGTGAATTGTAATGCACTTGTAAACCTAACATTTCTTGGAATTAATTTGACGTGAATTATATTATTATTTTAATGAAGAAACATTGAAATTAATACTGAAGTAATACTAGATTTCTTTCTTTGTTACAATAATTTTCTTTCACATTTTAGGCCTTAAATAATCAAATAGTTGACAAAAAGATTGAAATCTATAGATAATTTTTTTCTCAAACATTTCAGAATACAAAGAATAGTACAAACATAAACTTTACAGGATAAAATTTTCAGTGAGTGTGGTTTTGCATCTTACTATTTATTTTAGAGTTGCTTTCACACAACACTGAGCATATATGAGTTAACTAAAATGTTGATTTGTTATCAGTATATTAACAAATTTTATGAAACATATTTCAGTAATAATTATTCTCATATTCTGACACTTTTCAAATATTTATAAGACATGTTTCTGATCGGTGGGAGCTAGAAACAAAGAAACTATAGAAAAACAAATTCCAATTTCGAAGTTACTGAGTAAAGTGTTCTTTGTAAGAATTATTTTAAACATAGAAATAAGATAAATACTACTTCAGTTTCTAATCCTGAATCTAGCAGAAATGTTTCTTAAATTCTTAAATAGTAAAATGCAAAATCACACTCACTGGAAATTTTAATCTGTTAAGCTTGTGTTTGTACTATTCTTTGTATTTAGAGATGTTGAAAAAGAAAGTTTTGCATCTAGAGATTTTCCACTTCTTATAAACCATTTGATTGTTTAAGGAGCTAAATGGGTTAAGTGAGTTAAATATGATTTAAAAATTAAATGAATTTAGTATACTTAAACTTTCAATTCTGAATTTACTGTATTAATATTATAAATAATTGTTAGGTTAAGATAATAATATTCTTCACATCAAATTAATTCCATGAAAGGTTAAGTTTACAAGTGCATTACAATTCACCCATTATTAAGTTATAATATATTGCATGGCAGTTTTCCGCATGGCAGTTTGTCGCATGGCAGTTTTCCACTATGGCAGTTGTCCGCATGGCAGTTATCCGCATGGCAGTTGTCCGTACACCTATTTTGTCCATGCTCATCAGATGACAACAAGAGTTATAAGTAAATTTAAATTTTGCATTCAATCTAATAGAATGATCAAGTCGTGACGTCACACTAAGTTTCTGGATATACGGTATGGGCCATTGCTTCTCTTTCCTTAAAATGTAATTTAATCTCAAGCTTTCGTGAAATACATTTGTCGAAAATAGTCTGTAGCATTGTCTTTCTTTGAGAAGTATATGCTTTGACCAATGAATAAATTTTCTTATATATTTTATGTTTAATAGCATTATTTTGTTCAGAATATATTATGATATGAGCATACATTCTCTCTGATCATCTTGTTATTAATGTAATAAAGTTATAGATTTGTAGTGAAATGTCAAAGCAAAGTTAGAAATCAAATCATACCTTTTATTATCATAGAAAATTCAGAGGTGGGCGTTTCGCTCAAATGTTCGTGAATCTTTATTCGCGAACCGGTTCGGACTGGAAAATGGGCTCGGACATTCGGATTCGGAACTTCTTCAAAAACGGTTCGGACTTCCGTGTTCGGAACGTCTTTTTAGCAAGTCCGAACCTCCGTACCCGGGAAAAACTGACTTGTTCATTTATTCATTTTACGTTCTGAACATGTACCACGGTCCACGTACATGTACTGACCGCCTCTCGGCTACTATTATATACCTAGGTTTCTGCAAAACAAGTTCGTCCGTTATGTTATTCATCCTTTCCTGACTAACGATAAGTTTTATAATAATCTTAATTCTTTGATAACTGTTTAGGTTCCTTCAAATCACAATTTAAAATTGCTTGAAATATGTAGAACTATAGGTAGGTTATAAACGTCTAAATTAGTAACATTACATAGAACCCTACGCTAGTAATTAACTTAGCCGTTGGCTAATCAGTCCTCATGGAAAAATAATAATAACTTTAATTCAAGACCGATTTTAAATATGTCTTTTCATTCCTTTAATTTTTCGCATAAATACAAACGATTAGACAAAAACGAAGGTAATAAATAGTAAAACCATTTATTCAAACCTATAATAATATTAGGAATATATAAGAGCTCTTTCCAGGCATTAGATGCACGAGTGTGTTTCAGTACCCAAGGGGGGAAGGCTCAATAACTAAAAAAATAATTATAAAAAACCAAACTGGAAACTAGTAAATACTAATATTTTAATTTAAAACAGTGTAATATCAAATAATATAATTCAAAAACCACTAATTACGTGAAACATAATTAAGAAACGCACAATTAGAGAAACTCATAAAACAAGAAAAATAATAACTTATTTATTTATTTATTTATTTCCAAAAAAAAAATACAATTTATGAATAATTTAATATAATAACATTCAAAAAGCGATACAAAAATAAAAGATACAATAATTGAAGAACGTATGAAATGAGGTAGAATAATTGGGAAACTCATAACTACAAAAAGAAAACAACTAATTCAAAACACACAACTAACAATATAATTTTAAGCGCAAACGTATTACGCGCAATGAAAATAGCTCAACTCCAAATAGTTGCAAGATGAATAGTGCAAAGCGGAATAGGCGCAACGATGCCCCGCCCATCCTCTCTGTGCAGCTGCGCCAATCAGCGCTCGGTTCTTGCGACGTCATGGATCTTATTTTCTTGACGTCATCAATGAATGGAACTAATCACCGAATGAGAACTTATTTGAATGAATTTATAATTGTTTAACTACAATTTTAATAAGTTGAACATGCTTTAAAAACAATAGATTGATAACCCTACGCAGTCTGAGTCTCTGATTATATAAGTATACTTTATTCTATATGATCAAATATGTGGAATACCTATCTAAATTAAATGAAATTTCGAATAAGAAAGAATAGTACCAGATTGTTTATTTAACAGTGGAACTTAATAGTGCATAATACGTTATAATTACTGGATATAATAAGTAGAGTTTTCTATTCAGATAATCATGTTTCAAACCCGTCGTTCGATCCCCGCGTTCAACTTCCCATACTTCCTTAGATATGTAATTATATGGGAAAGCAGTTTGCATACATAGGTAGGCAGTTAAGTATGAAGTTTGCTTGGGTAGGCAGTTCGGTATGTAGTTTGTACAGGTAGGCAGTTAAGTATGTAGTTTGCTTAGGTAGGTAGTTAAGTATGTGGTTTGCTTAGGTAGGTAGTTTGGTATGTAGATTGTATAGATAGGTAGTTACTAGGTAGTTCGGCATGTAGTTTGCTTAGGTAGATAGTTTTGTATGTAGTTTGCTTAGGTAGGTAGTTCAGAATGTAATTAGCTTAGGAAGGTAGTTCTGTATGTAGTTTGATTAGGTAGGTAGTTTGGTATGTAGTTTGCTTAGGTAGGTAGTTTGGTATGTAGTTTGCTTAGGTAGGTAGTTAAGTATGTAATTTGCTTAGGTAGGTAATTCGGTATGTAGTTTGCTTAGCTAGGTAGTTACTAGGTAGTTCGACATGTAGTTTGCTTAGGTAGGTAGTTCGGTATGTAGTTTGCTTAGATAGGTAGTTCGACATGTAGTTTGCTTAGGTAGGTAATTCGGTATGTAGTTTGCTTAGATAGGTAGTTCGGTATGTAGTTTGTTTAGATAGGTAGTTTGGTATGTAGTTTGCTTAGGTAGGTAGGTAGTTCGATATTTAGTTTGCTTAGGTAGGTAGGTAGTTCGGTATGTAGTTTGCTTATAGGTAGGTAGTTTTGTTGGAAATATTATAAATTAAGATTTTTACGTATCTATTTTCATACAAACTTTTGTTATACATATGTATGTTGACTATAATTATGTTCATGTTAGATACTTTTCTGATCATCCGTTCACGTGCCTTAGCTTGTATATGATTAGCTCACACCCTCTCATCAGCAGTCAAATTATAACCATATATGGAATGATCGATTAGCAGGCAGTTGATTGGTCTACAGTAATTCCTAAGTTATGCCCATATTTGGTTACAGGCTTACAACAATCCAAAGTATTGCATCATCCAATTCTAATAGGCTAATTAATTAATAATTTATTTATAACATCACTTAAATAAAGCTTTAAATTAATAATATTGTAAATTTTAATAATAGCATCACTAAAAAATAGACCAATAAATAGATGATCATTTCATAAAAAACTCCTAGATTATTCCAGAACATTCTTTCTAGCTTAGTATAAAATACTTCGCAATCTGTACAGGAGTTCAGTCAGTCCATTGCTCTTCACAAGTAAATACGTATAGTGCCATTACTCTTCACCCAGTTTGCTAATTAGGCACCTCAACTATTTTATTTTGTGCATTTATAACCCCTTTTAAGGTAAATATATTATTTTTAGTTATTAAGAAATATATATTGTAAATTTGGTTTATTTCGTAATTCACAGTACTAAAGCTTATTCATTCTATTTACTTGTAATTATTATTATTCCCATTTGAATTTAATTTCTTTGTTTTACGTTTACATTATTAATAATAGAACCGTAATGTTTTGGTAAATAGTTTAATGTCAATTTTGTACTCTATGTTATGTAATGGAATAATTCATTTTATTATAGATATATGTATTTATTAGGATGTTGTTCATTTTTCCCACCTTTCATTTTGTTTATAACTTAGTCATAACTATTTTTATTTACTGTAATATTCTATTACAGGGTGCTAGTTACTGTCTACTCTATGTACGTGTGTGTTATAAGTTACCTTTCATTACTTTTCCTTTCTATATCTTCATGCTTAATTAATTACCGATTAAATAAACTAAGTTTTTATAATTATTTCATTTCTCCTGCCAAATTCTCTTAAATATTTATTACCCAGCTTTCAACAATAAATATCCAACATATTTTATGAAGTCAGATCTTTCAGTTAAGTTTCTAAATAAATAATTATAATTTACCAACTTAAACCGCCACAGTTTGCTTAGGTAATAGGTAGGTAGTTTTGTATGTAGTTTGCTTAGGTAGGTAGTTTCGTATATAGTTTATATAGGTAGGTAGTTCGGTATGTAGTTTGTTTAGGTAGGTAGTTCTGTATGTAGTTTGCTTAGGTAGGTAGGTAGCTCTGTATGTAGTTTGCTTAGGTAGGTAGGTAGTTTTGTATGTAGTTTGCTTAGGTAGGTAGTTCTGTATATAGTTTGCTTAGGTAGGTAGTTCTGTATGTAGTTTGCTTAGGTAGGTAGTTCGGTATGTAGTTTGCTTAGGTAGGTAGTTCTGTATATAGTTTGCTTAGGTAGGTAGTTTGCTTAGGTAGGTAGTTCGGTATGTAGTTTGCTTAGGTAGGTAGTTCTGTATGTAGTTTGCTTAGGTAGGTAGTTCTGTATATAGTTTGCTTAGGTAGGTAGTTCGGTATGTAGTTTGCTTAGTTAGGTAGTTTTGTATGTAGTTTGCTTAGGTAGGTAGTTCGGTATGAAGTTTGCTTAGGTAGGTAATTCTGTATGTAGTTTGCTTAGGTAGGTAGTTTTGTATGTAGTTTGCTTAGGTAGGTAGTTTTGTATGTAGTTTGCTTAGGTAGGTAGTTTTGTATGTAGTTTGCTTAGGTAGGTAGTTTTGTATGTAGTTTGCTTAGGTAGGTAATTCTGTATGTAGTTTGCTTAGGTAGGTAGTTTTGTATGTAGTTTGCTTAGGTAGGTAGTTTTGTATGTAGTTTGCTTAGGTAGGTAGTTCTGTATGTAGTTTGCTTAGGTAGGTAGTTCGGTATGTAGATTGCTTAGGTAGGTAGTTTCGTATATAGTTTATACAGGTAGGTAGTTTTGTATATAGTTTATACAGGTAGGTAGTTCGGTATGTAGTTTGCTGGTAGGGGGGGGGCGGCATGCCCATCGATATACATATATTTTATTTTTTATCAGTAATGTACTACAACAGAGTAATCAGCAATGAACTACAAATAATGATTAAATAATATAGGTAAATAAGGATTCAAAACAAGGGGGGCTCGTGACCGGGGGGCTCATGACCGGGAGGGGCTCTTGACCGAGAGTGGCTCTTGACCGTGGGGGCTCATGACCGGGGGGGGGGGGGGGCTTATGACCCACACCCACTATGTTCACATCAGGAACTAACTAGGTAGATACTTCTGAGTTATACAGTACGAGTCAAAATAAGCGGATACGAGAGTAGAATCGCGTTAACTTTAACAAGAACTATCGTTTCTTCGTGTGGTTTTCTTTGACTAATGCAGAATTTCGTCAGCTATAGCCACATCTTTTGTTTGTTTCTATATTCCTAATAGTTTTTCTACAGCGTGGTCATAAGTAGAGCTTTATAATAAAACACAATTTCATATTATGAAGATCTGAACTCTAAAGTAAAAACATTCTTTACCAAAAATATCCATTATCCCCCATTTTTTTCAATTAATTATTTTGCGCCCATTTTCTGACTGTTTTCATTGATTTTATGATCACATCAGAATTAGCCTTCGAGAAATTCACACCATTTGTCATTCGTTCTCTTAGTTGTTGTCGATTAGCAGGTGAGGTGGACAATGTCATTTTTCAATCAACCTCACAAGAAAAAAATCGCAACCAGTTAAATCTGAGCTCATCGGAGACCATTCAATGCATGACACATAACAATTACTCGATGTTCAAGAACTTCCTTCAGTCATTCTTTAGTGCTATACGGAGGTTCCGAACCCTAAATCGACGAAGATTCGGGTTCGGATTCGGAACCTAAAAAAATGTTTACGCGTCCAGCTCTGGCTACAACTCACTATCTTTCATGTAATTATGAGCTTCACTATCTTATATGTAAAAATCAAACAGGTAAAATAAAATCGTTCTTAATGTATAAAATAAGTATATACCAAATAAATATTCTCATTGGAACGTTATTTAATATAACAAACAATGTTTTCTTTGGAATGTAAATCCTGGGCTCTATGTTACTTTAAAATACGCGACATGCATCGATGCTCTCCGAAATTAGTAGCGCTAGCGTACGGATTTGTTTGTGTTTCTCTTCCAATGTAGGTTCCACAATTCCATTTTTTGGAGCTGATCAAAGCGAATCGGGTTACAAAATATTATACCAAAGCTCTGGACCGACTGTTACCATGGTGATCAATGAAAGTGTTCATTGAATTTAGTGAATATTATTAGAGAGTTAAAGTATTATAGTTTGTTTGTTTTAGATAATTACCTTCGCCAATTTGCGTAGGGTCATATTTTCCCCGGTATTTATTTATTTATCATCTTGTTATTCACATAACACCAAATTGGCTGAAATTTGGTTGGATGATTGTTCACTGTCTATTGACTTCCAGGTAGAATTTTGGGAATGACCCGGTCAAAGGTCAAGGTCATGGTAATTTATAACTCAAAAAAATTGAACCATATTGCATGAAACTTGGTAGTACGATTGGTCAATAAAGAGGAATCATTTTTTTTTATTTTAGGAGCGATCAGGTCAAATGTCAAAGATCAAGGTCAAGACCATTTATAACTCAACAACTCAAAAGGTGTTCAACAAAATTGCCTGAAATTTGATGGGCGATTAGTCAAACCATCTGTTAGAATTTAGGAAGCGATTCGGTCAAAGGTCATTTATTACTCATTAACTCAAAAAGTATTGTAACATATAGCATGAAACTTGGTGGGACGAATGATCATTATCCAGTTACCACTTTGTTAGATTTTGGGAGCGAACGGGTCTATCGTTGAGGTCGAGGTCATATAAAAGCGGCGGCGAAGGTATGCGCTCTACCGTGTGCACATAGTCTAGTTCTTTAATAACTTTCAAATGTGAAAAAATATCACGAGAGTAAATGCCAGTGGATGACATTGAGTAAACTCACTCTCTTTCTCCTTAATATCCTTAAATCTTCTGTGAAATGCCCTGGATTTCCTGTAGATTCTGAGGCATTCAATTCCGTCTTTTAGACTTTGCTTAAAGGGACAGGTGTACAGTGGCAAAAATAAGTACGTCACAGTTGCAGAAAAATAATGTGGTGGAAATAATTTTAAAAAGTGCATGAAGATATGTTGGAAAATAAGTAAGAAGGGAAATAAAATTAAACGCGGGTTATTTGTAAGATAATTAATAATCACAACATAGGAAAATAAATAAATATTATGAAAGAAAAGAAATAAATATTCAGAAAGAAAATAAATGAATACTTTGTAGGAAAATAAATAAATATTCTGTAGGAAAATGAATAAATTCTCTGTAGGAAAATAAATAAATTCTCTGTTGGAAAATAAATAAATTCTCTGTTGGAAAATAAATATATTCTCTGTTGGAAAATAAATAAATTCTCTGTAGGAAAATAAATAAATTCTATGTAGGAAAATAAATAAATCTTATGTAGGAAAATAAATAAATTCTCTGTAGGAAAATAAATAAATTCTCTGTAGGAAAATAAATATATTCTCTGTTGGAAAATAAATAAATTCTCTTTTGGAAAAGAAATAAATTCTCTGTTGGGAAATAAATAAATTCTCTGTAGGAAAATAAATAAATTCTCTGTAGGAAAATAAATAAATTCTATGTAGGAAAATATATAAATTCTCTTTTGGAAAATAAATAAATTCTCTGTAGGAAAATAAATAAATTCTCTGTAGGAAAATAAATAAATACTCTGTTGGAAAATGAATAAATGAGGAGACGTTAATTTGCGGGACAGGATTATTTCTTTGGGGGTTGACGTCAGTTACCTGACACACAGTTAAATGACGTAGGAAAAAGAAAGATAATATGTTTTGTTTCTGTTTATTATTATGAGTTATTAAATCTAGATATAAAGTGTAATTTATGAACTGTCGGTCGGTTTCTCATTTTATTTTGTATAAGAAAGAATGATATAATGAAAATTAAAATTATATAATAATATCATTTTTTCTTAAATGAACGAAGAGGTGAAACATACCAATAATTCATACCCTAGTTTCATGAAAATATTATCCTTCTCTCAGTCTTGTATAACAACAATGAGAATTAATTGAATATTGGAATGAAAATAAAACAAACGCATGACATTCCCTTCCCCCTTATTTTGATTTCAGTATTTCCTAAAATAATTTAAATGTTATACAACTGACTAAGCCCATGAAAACAAATGAAGCAGAATATAATAGAATATCCATGTCTGTACATACATCACTAATGAGTAAAGCAGATCAAATGGAACAGTCTTCATCTCGTAACTAATTCCAATTCTCCACTAACAGGAATAGGGATTCTCTCTTCAGAGATAAATAAAGAAGATGAGATGGTATAATCTTTGTCTCTAAAGCGAGACACTTAACCCTTTATGCTCTAAGACGACATATATGTCCCCTTTCAAATGATGTATTTCGTGTGTAGTTTTAGATATTTTCCTTAAACGACCTGTTAAAAACATATGTACGTTTTCATATATTAGAACAGATGAGTACGCTTTCATTAGTTAAGTACTATTGTGATTATTTCGAATAAAAAATTCTTTTTTTTATTATCTAATATATATTTTTTTGTCTATGCGTTAGTAGAACATCATTTAATCTCTCGTTTTTATTTAAAATTAATTCGAGGCATAAAGAGTTAAGTGCATCAAACTAAATTTTTGTATACTGTACTTAAATTATGTGTTGCATAAGTATTTCAAAATCAATCTGAAAATCACACAAAATCTCTCAAAGTTATACAAAATCACACAAAATCACACTAAAATCACACTAAGTCACTCAAAATCACACTAAAATCGTGACCGGAAAATTCGTCCACAGAAAATTTGTCAGTATATATTTTGTTGTACAGTAAACCCAAATTTTAAGAATTCAAACAAAAAGAGATGTCACACAGCGTAAAAGTCAAAATATCGAGATATCGTCGAATAAATATAAAGCTAGTATTGCAATGCACTCCGAATGAAACAGAATATTTTGACAAATATTGCATTGCTGAAAATGTCCAGCTATTCAATTTAAATATTTAATTAAGCCATTTTTATGCTTTTAAATTTTTAATTATAGATAACATAATAAATTAGCTATATAGAATACATTTTTCATCAACAGTTACAACTGCTCAATATGTGTGTTATTTTCATCAAACCAGATTTTATGCGACTGAAATTATCTCTTAAATATAAATTGTTAATAATGTCTCTCTTTCTATTCCAAATTTAAGAAAACGGACAAATTTTGGCCTAGTTGCAAAATACTTGTGTGTTTTTAATGATGGCTGTCACGAAATACGACACCTTTTAAATATGAAAATTATATATGACTCCTCGATTTCAATATGATATATTTTGGTAATTGGAAAGAGATGGCTGTCAAGAAACACGACTCCTCATGTTATATGGAACATAAGATCAACTGTTTATACCATTCAATTTAAGTACTATTCAATATAAGTACAATTTATTAATCCTAATAATACAATGAAATATCCTTTATTAAGCTTTATAATACAATTAAATCCTTCATGAAATGTTTGAAGCAATCACATAAATAAGTTGGCATAGTTTGCCGTAACTATGATACAAATATGTATTATACGTATTTATTCTAATTATTATTGAATTCAAATGATTTCATTACTAATACTTGAATGCAAATTAAGAGGAGTCGGATTGTTCTAACATCGTCTGTCTCTATACAGCTGTCATGAAATGAATTGAATTTCTCCCCGTAGGAATACTGAAGAGATACGATGTAATTACCATGAGAGAAGTCGGATATAATTTTTGTATTCCAAGGGAGTCGTGTTTCGTGACAGTCATCTCTTTCCAAACACCAAAATATCATATTTTAAGATCGAGGAGTCGGATCGAATTTTTGTGTTTCAAAGGAGTCGTATTTCGCAACTGGGCCCAAATTTTCAGTGGACAAATTTTCCGTAGACGAATTTCCCTAGCACCCACTAAAATCACACTATAATTACACAAAATCACACTAAAATTACACAGAATGACTGAAAAACACACTAATATAATACTAAAATTACACAAAAATACACTAGAATTACACAAAAATACACTAAAATTACAAAAAATCACTCAAAATCACACTAAAATTACACAAAATCATTCAAAATCACACTAAAATTACATAAAATCACTCAAAATCACACTAAAATTACAAAAAAATCACACTTAAATTACACAAAATCACACTAAAATTACACAAAATCACACTAAAATTACACAAAATCACACTAAAATTACAAAAAATCATTCAAAATTACACTAAAATTACAAAAAATCATTCAAAATCACACTAAAATTACAAAAAATCACTCAAAATCACACTAAAATTACAAAAAATCACTCAAAATCACACTAAAATTACAAAAAATCATTCAAAATCACACTAAAATCACAAAAAAATCATTCAAAATCACACTAAAATTACAAAAAATCATTCAAAATCACACTAAAATTACAAAAAATCACTCAAAATCACACTAAAATTACACAAAAATCACACTAAAATCACACTAAAATTACACAAAATCATTCAAAATCACACTAAAATTACAAAAAATCACTCAAAATCACACTAAAATTACAAAAAAAAATCACTCAAAATCACACTAAAATTACAAAAATCACACTAAGATTACAAAAATTCACTCAAGATCACACTAAAATTACACTTAAATAACACAAGTTCATTCAAAATTACACTAAAATTACAAAAAATCATTCAAAATCACCCCTAAATTAAAAAAAAATCACTCAAAATCACACTAAAATTACCTAAAATCACTCAAAACTACACTAGAATTACACAAAATAACTCAAAATTACACTAGAATTACACAAAATAACTCAAAATTACACTAAAATTACACAAAATAACTCGAAATTACACTAAACACTGAAGAACTTTTGTGTCTCAAATTATTATCCTTAGTTGAAAAGTTGAGATTAATTTTTAGTATTGATTGCAGAGACACTTTTTTATTAGTGTAGAGTTTAGATCTAGATTGACTAGTGATTACATATTTATCAGTGTCATTTATTATTACTGGAAATTTTAGATTTTACGTTTAATAATCTAGTATACGTTTAATAATATAATATAGGTTCAATAATCTAATATGCATTGAATAATCTAATATACGTTTAATAATCAAATATACGTTTAATAATCAAATATACATTTAATAATCAAATATACATTTAATAATCAAATATACTTTTAAAAATCAATATACGTTTAATAATCTATTCTACATTAAATAATCTATATACGTTGTATAATCTAACACGTTCAATAATCTAATATACGTTGAATAATTTAATATACGTTTATTAACTGATATATGTTTAATAATCGAATATACTTTTGATAAGCTAATATACGTTTAATAATCTAAAATACGTTTAATAATCTAAAATATATTTAATAATCTAAAATACGTTTAAAAATATATTTTGCGTTTATATAATCTATGTTATATACTTTTAATAATCTAATATACATTTATTAATCTAATATTCGAATAATAATTTAATTTACGTTTCATAATCTAATATACGATTAATAATCCAATAAACTTTTAATAACTTGATATACGTTTAATAATCTAATATACGTTTAATAATATACGTTCAATAACCTAATATACGTTCAATAATCTAATACACATTTAGTAATCTAATTCGCGTGTAAAATCTAATATATATTTAATAAATTAATATAGGTTTGATAATCTAATATACGTTTGATAATCTGATATGCGTTTGATAATCTGATATACGTCTGATAATCTAATATACGACTCAAAAATATTCAACCAAATTGCCTGAAATTTGGTGGGACGATTAGTCATTATCAGTTATTAGATTTTGGGAGTGAACAGGTTAAAGGTCAAAGATCAAGGTAAAGGCCATTTCTAACTCGATAACTAAGAAAGTATTCAACCAAATTGCATGAAATTTGGTGGGACGATTGTTCATTCAGTGGCAAAGGTATGCGCTCTACAAGTGCACGTATTCTTGTTGTTTATCAATATCTTTATCTGATAGACTGAATAAACATTGAGAATTTATTTAATCACAAAATAATGATACCTTAGAAAGTCACTGACGTTAACTTTGCTATGAATTCTTAACTAGCAGTACAGTAATTAAATAATCTTAAGATTATTTAATAACTGTACACTCTAACTGTACACTGACTCTATACACTGTTAAGCATAAACTTCAAACTCATTCAGTTGTAGGGCAACATCAGTGAATTCTTTCTTCACGGCGACGTAGCGGTAGGACCCTGTGTCGACGATACCGCGACGTAGTGAGAGTGTTGGTGAGGTCTTTCTTCGGAATGCTGACCAGAGGTGTGTAGAGTGAGAAGTCGCCATCCGAAACCAACTTGTTACCGCCATAGATCTGAAAAACAATGGAAAAATACATTACAAAAATATACGAACAATGGAAGAGAGATATTCGAATTGGTGACGGACGCTTCGTTACTGGACGTTTAGTTACCGGACGTTTCGTACCCGGAGGTTTCGTTACCGGACGTTTCATTACTGGATGTTTCGTACCCGGACGTTTCGTTACCGGACGTTTCGTTAACGGACGATTCGTTATTATACAGGAGTTTCGTTTTGTTTTTTTTAAACCTGGAAAGATTTTCTTTTATTTGTTATGGGTTACAGACTGCAATTTATACCAATCTCATACATTTAGGAATTTATACTACTATAAATTATAAATTTTAACATACATTTTATTCGTCTGCTAAGTATCTGGTTATATTCATTCGAGCAATGTTTTTCAAGCAATTGTTTATTCGAGCAATCGTTCATTTTTAGGCAATTGTTTTTCGAACAATTGTCTTTCGAACAATTGTTCTTTATATAGTGATTATAATCAGAGGTTTTAAAATTAACAATCATCACTCAATGTCTTTGAATAGAAAAGTGGAAGTGAAAATATTATGGATACCAATCGATATACAAGTTAAATAATAATTATTTTATTATATTTTTCCTCATAAGATTAAAAATGTGGTTCAGTCAGAGAACTCGGACATTGCTTTACTGCGTACATTTTTGTTTTTGATACTTCCGAAAAATTTAACGTTAGGGTACAGATCAATTACCAGATGTTACATGTTACGAATGAAAGTAACTAAATTTAAAAAAAAACATAATTCTCCACAAATTTGCGAAGTTAATAAATATTTTCGATCATAAAAGAAAAGACAATATACCTACATTTTAACTCTATGTTTTAATTCCCATTTGCTACTTTCTAGTTTGATCGAAAATTTTCGGTAATTTTGAGGAATTTTTTTTTTAAATAATCGGGTGAAAAAATGTAATACATATTTGAATATGATTGAAAAGATTCAAACTCAACGGGAAATCATAATATTAGAGGTTATTTAAACTCAGCGTTGAAGGTTTTTTTCAGATATCAAGCTTCCGAATAGAAAGATTTCTATTCATCATCAGGAGAAGGGTGGAAAAACCTGGACCTGACAATGAATTTTATAACCAATGGTTGTATGTTGGATACCGTCTTTCTATTTAAGTTATATATCCTAAAGTTTATTAATATTAATTAACAATCTATTTAGTATTGAGATATGAGACAAAAAATTAGAAAATTTGTTACTAACTTAGCTATTGGTTACTACATTAATTCTCTAGAATATTTTTACTTTCTATATATCTGTTACAAAATCAAGTGTGTTTTATCTCCTTGTTTCTATGTGTTCTCTATTCATATTTATCTTCTCTATTCCTATACATTTTTTGTTGCTATACGTGTGTCCTCTTGATCATATGTGTGTCTATGGATGTTAAGTGTGTCTTGTTGATCAGAAGTGTGTCTGTAGATCTTATGTGTGTCTGTTGATCCTAAAAGTTTCCTGTAGATCTTAAGTGGGTCTATTGATCTAAGTGTGTCTTACTATAGATCCTAAGTGTGTCCTATTGATCCTTAGTGTGTCCTATTGATCCTTAGTGTGTCCTATCGATCCTAAGTGTGTCCTGTTGATATATGGGTGTCTGTTGATACTATGGGTGTCTGATGATCCTAAGTGTGTCTGAGGATCTATGTGTGCACTGATGATCATAAGTGTGTCCTGATGATCTAAGTGTGTCTGATGTTCTAAGTGTGTCCTGATGATCCGAAGTATGTCTGATGATCTAAGTGTGTCTGATGATCTAAGTGTGTCCTGATGATCTAAGTGTGTCTGATGATCTTAAGAGTGTCTGATGATCTAAGAGTGTCTGATGATCCTAAGTGTGTCTGATGATCCTAAGAGTGTCCTGATGATAGTGAGTGTGTCTTGATGATCCTAAGTGTGTCTGATGATCTAAGTGTGTCTGATGATCCTAAGTGTGTCTGATAATCTAAGAGTGTCCTGATGGTCCTGAGTGTTTCTGATAATCTGAGTGTGTCTGATAATCTGAGTGTGTCTGATAATCTAAGTGTGTCTGATGAACTTAAGTGTGTCCTGATGATACTATTTCTAACTGACTGTAGAGGCGCGATTGAAAACGGACAACCTCTATAGCTATGTACTATTTCTATCTGATTGTAGAGGCGCGATTGAAAAGTAAACCTCTATAGTTATGTACCTATTTCATCTGATTGTAGAGGCGCGATTGAAAACGTACAACCTCTATAGTTATGTACTATTTCATTGATTGTAGAGGCGCGATTGAAAACGGACAACTTATAGTTATGTACCTATTTCATCTGATTGTAGAGGCGCGATTGAAAACGGACAACTCTATAGTTATGTACTATTTCATTGATTGTAGAGGCGCGATTGAAACGGACAACTCTATGGTTATGTACTATTTCTATTGATTGTAGAGGCGCGAT